>OMLC01037341.1:0-10031 GCA_900302585.1 Regalecus glesne
CAACATTTCTTAAATAGTAGTAACAGACATCACACAAGAGCTGTAGACTATTCCACTCTTGAGGTTTTACTTATCTTGTGAAATTTGAACAACTGGGTGTTTCCTTCCTGATTTGCGTGGTCTATAGCGTGGTCATTCATGTAAAAAGTCATTTTAAAAGATATCCAATGAAACCAATGTATACATCGAGGCATTTCTTTAACGTTTCCAATGTTAAAGACGATCTTGCAAGAAGAGGTCTGTGGATGTGCAAGGTCATTATAGTGCATAATTGAGGCTAAACATAGAGCCTTGATCGCTGGCTGGGCCACCCACACACCCTTATTAAGGCTTGGAGCTTTATGGCTGTGACTGGAGGCTATTGTTTTAAGCGGTGTAGGTGTTCATATTGATCCTGAACGTGATTGCTATGGGCTCACCTTGGTTGTTGGAAACAAGTTTTTCCACTAATGTGCTATGATGGTTTAAATATACACTAAATCAGAGTTTTTAAAAAAAAATACTAATCAGGTTGCAGGCCCACAACCTGCAGCTGTCGATCGGGAGTTCAGCAGGTCGTTACAATGTTCGCCCCTGTAATTCAGATCCCTTCCTTTTCCGGTGGCCGTTTTTCTTATTGCAGGAGCATATTGGTTAGTTTGTTCAGCCTCAGCGTCAAGCTGTTTGATGGATGGGCTCTTGGCTTGCAGTGTGAACTGTCAATGCATGGTGCGTTTGAACGATCCCAGATCAGTTACACACATTTCGGTATGGGTCAGATGCGTACCCATCTATGCAATGTATGACGTTCGGGGATTTATTAAGATTAAAAACATACCACAACTGCTGACATTAAACGATTACGATATCATTTGACATCGTTTTTTGTTCTTTACGTGCAACACGGGTTAGTTTGCTTAATCTGTTCATTCGTAACTTTATGTCATCACACATATTGTTCGCACAGTGTCTGCTCATATGTACAATATCAGGTTTTTCTGCTCTAATTAACCAGGATCTATTTCTCATCCGTCAGGGGCTGTCCATGAATGAATCTAATCTGGTTTCAATGTGACAGTCAAAACCGAAATAGTGCAGACATCTTATTTCCCTGCCGTGTATTTATTATCTATGGTTAACATAATGTCTACAATGTAAAACATTTTACGAACATTCAAATTCTCTTCATCAAAGGAGGATGAAGAAAAGCCAAAGCGGAAATGTTACTCATAAAAAAATGTGAACACCGTTAAATTTCAACCAAAACAAACTTCACATGTCCTTTATTGACGCGCTGCCTCCTTTAAAGTTACTTGGATCTCTTTTTTCTCTCACACACGCGTTCGCACACGCACACGCACGGACACTGACGTACACACGCACACGCACACACACACACACACACACACACACGCTGTCTTCTTGGCCCAGCCCCTCGATCTCCCTCTGTCCATTGGCGTCTTCGGGGTCTCCCTTTTTTCCTAGGTAGCCCGTGATGATTGTCCATTGGTTTTATTATCGCATCTCCCCCCTCCCACCGCCCGGCTTCGCCCTGCCCATGTTTTGTATGCCTGTGTCCATCCATCTCCTGACGTTCAAGTTCGTAGAAACGTCACGTCCGCACTTGAACTTGCAGCTCAGGGGGGCTCTGCCGTACCCCCATCCCTCTCTCTCTCTCTCTCTTTCTCTCTCCCTCTCTCTCTCTCTCTCTTTTTCTCCCTCTCTCTCTCTTTCAAAAAAAAAGTCATGAAGACCTCCGCGCAGCTCCTACCTCGCTCGTCACCCCGTGTATGATCTGTAATTCATAATTCGGATGGCAGACGCATCAATGAAGATCTTTTCTTTGGAGTCTACCTTGTAGGAACGGATTTCCCAATGTGAACTTAGCCGAGAAGCCGCCACTAACCGACATGTCTCGCCGCAAGCAAGGCAAACCCCAGCACTTGAGCAAACGGGAGTTTTCGCGTGAGTCTAAACAATACCCATTCCTTACCTGATTTATTAATTTGAACACAAGGTCCTCTTATTGAGGGCAAGTTCCATTAGGAGGCATAGTGATAAACGAACACGCTTCGGACAAACCGCTGTCCAAGGGCAGCAATAACACGCAAACTAATATGTAAGGCTACAGGTTTTTCTTGGGTTTTTTTGTGGTTGTTCTATATATATTTGTTGACTCCTCCAGTCAAAGTGTGTCAGCGACACGATATCGAGGATGAACTTGACTATTGTTGGGATTGTTTCGCGTACTCTACCCTTCAAGGTTTGTTTCACCATTAAAGGGCATGCATAGGCTCTGTAGGCGAGAGACCTTTGCTTATAGGAGCTCCTCCGTTGCCAGTTTGAAAGACAAGTTTTTTTTTATTGACAAAGAAGTTTAAAAAAAAACCACGTTGTGTAACACGTTGACACAATTTCCCTCGAGTTTCCCACTCGTTGGGGTTTGTACGCAAACGGCGTGTTTAAAATGGAGAAGAGCGGTGCATAAAAGTGGTATTTACATACGAGCCTGTCTTGTCCACAGCGTCGCGGACCTCGTGTGCTGTGGGGAATAGTTTATGTGCCGCACATTTCCTCGTCACCGCCGTCGGCATGAGTGCGTATAGGAAATAACAGTAGTTTTGTTTTCTCCCTTTACGAACTGTGGTTTTGACAGAAATGTGTCCCCACGAACCCCATTGGAAACAGTTCGCTCGGTGTTTGATAGTTCCACACAGGAGACATGTATGTGTGGAGGGGTTGGTGGTTGTAGTGGTGTCGGTTCTATGGCGTGCGTGTGATGAAATGTCGGGCCACAGATATAGAGACACCGGACGCATGACAGGTTATTTTGCGAATGGGCGATCGATTTTCGCATCTCAAGGAATTTTTTTACACCCCCCCCTCTCCTTTACGATGGGGACACGCTGTTACGGTCATTATACACATGCTACACTCACGCTTGAGAAAGACAAAGTGGAAGAAGGTGACTCGTTGTACATATCGAGGTGATGTGTGTGTACGAGGCAGGATAGTTGAATATGTGCACTTGTGTATGCGCAGGTAGCCGTTTAAAGGTGTTTTTCTAGCGGCGTGGTTATTTTGCATTCGCCGTTCCGATGTAGGTTGAAACCAGTTATCCTCTCGTCAGAACACATGCCTGCGTTTCTTGGCCCGTTGTGGACTAGCGCTCCAGTAGGGGGCGCAACATGATTGTGGTGCAGCTCGTCTGAACTTGAACTTGAACTAGTACTTTATGGCCTGACCGAATGCTGTCTTTCGTTTTAATTAGAAATGTACCATCTAGTCCTTGACATTTCCTTTTAGAAACGTCTGAATTTATCCTTATTATTTCCCTCAATGAATGAAAAAACACTGACATGATTATATAAAAATGTCTTTTTTTATCTTTTCAAAAGCTGTTTAGCCTCTTTGAATACGTAATATTGGGTTCAAACAGACAATGGAGACTATAGTCTTCTTGTTGTTATGTGAAATTAGAGGTTTTGGAGAGGTTGCATAATTCAATTTTTATTTTCTGGTCTGGTCCTGCATCAGGCCCTGTGTTTACTGCATTAGGCCTTGTGTTCACTGCTATAGGGCCTGTGATGGTTTCGAAATTTGGAAAATGTCAAAAGGAAACAATAGCTCCCTGCATGTATCCATATTGATGATTAATAGAGACAATGAAAGACTGAAGCATGGATCATATCCATACTTGGATCAAGTGTGTTATAGTAATGAGTGACCTGGTCACCCTTTTCTTTAATCTTGTTGATAAAATGTGTGGTGTCTGTAAAATTGATTCTGTATTGTGAGATACAAAAGTGGGTCAGACAATTGTTGATCCTCCCACATTAGAGTGACGATAAGATAAAGAGAAAAACTACCAGGGTTGTGTGTGTGCCCCCACCTCACCATCACCAGTGTAATAGATCCACTAGTAGTCCAATTGGGATATGCAAGTATGTAGGCTACTGTTTGAAATTCTGGTTCAGTACAGTTGCAGGGGAAAACAAAAGGAATGTCATAGCTTATTAGGTAGGGTGGTCATCTAGTAATTGGAAGATTGATGATTGGAGACAGTGTGTTGAAGTGTCCTTGAGCAAGACACTGAACCCTAACTGCTCCCCGGCTGCTCTGGCTGCTCACTGTTCCTACACAATGGGATGGGTTATGTGCAGAGAACACATTTTCTTATATTTATCTGCAATAATAAATATAGCTTCTTCTTTAAAAAAAAGCTGATTGCATTTCTGTTTTCATACCTATTCCCTTTGACGTTCACCTGCACCCGAAGTGATATTATGTGGTTAAAAGAAAAGGCTTTCTACATATACTCGTACTATGTCCATAACATAAGCTGATTAAGATAAGCTTAGGTTAAAAAAATGGAGGTAGAAGTCCCTCGTTTTTTAATGCAGCTGAACCATACAGGTAGTATTGGCCTATCTTGCATATGTAGCTAGTCCCTCACCGCCTTCCCCGTCTGACCCGACATGGAATTAAAGGTTGGACCAGCGGCATGAATTCATCACATCTTATCTCAACATCCCAGTTGGGCCGTCGAATGTCGTTTACCGTGGCTAGATTACTTCTTTTAAATGCTCTCACTGGGTACTTCAGGGACCTACTCCACATTCGCCCCTCTATGTCTAACCTCGGTTCACAAGATCCCAGCACTTTAAACGAAATGGGGTCCAATCTTCTTGAACTCAAATTAGAATCTATTTTTTGATTCTCAGAGGTGTTAGGTTCATTAAAAACGCGAGATTGGCAGCACAATAAAGAGGGTCAAGCAACTTAATCGTTCGGCTGCCTGCTAAAGCTGAACGGTGTCAGTCCTTATCGAAACAGCCCATTGTGTGCGGCTTTCTTTCTCTCTTTCTTTTTCTTTCTTTCAATTTCCCCCCCTGGTTGTATATGATGATGCTGACATAGTAACATTGATAACTTTTTACAGTATGGTCATTGGTGATACACATGTATGTTAAAATGTCTCTTTCAGGCATAGCAGTAATAGTAAAGGACAAGGGAAGGGAAGTTATAGGAGGCACCTTTTCACCAGGTTACATGATGTCACACAACACCAGTGAAAAGTCTTTCAAGTTGCTCTTGCCTTTCTTCGGCATGTCCCTTCACAGTTTTTCTTTGGCTGCTCATGCATTAAATACACCCAACTTATTGTTCACACATTCTGAATACTGTGCCCACTCTTATTGTCGCTATATCATTTGCACACCTGTAGAATTTATTGTTTTTTTCACGTTTCTCTGGTGAATGTAGAACATGAAAGAAGTACTGCCAATTCCATATTCTCATCTTTGCCTTCTTATCTCCCTATACAGCGGAGCCTCTATCAGGTGTTTTGCCAGAGGAAGACTCTCAGCACTCCCCCAAGCTGGGAGTGGCCCAGGGTGAGCCCCTGAAAGGGGACCAGGACTTGCTGACCTGCGGCCAATGCCACTCCCGCTTCCCTCTTGCTGACATTCTGCTGTTTATTGAGCACAAGCGGAGGCAGTGCCATGGGAGCCTGTGTATGGACAAGCCTCTGGACAGGCCTCCCTCCTCCCCGCTTGCCTCACCTGTTTCCACCTCATCCTTGCATTCCCGGACCCACCATCAGCATCCACGGAGGGTTTGTCACCCTGTGGAAGTGGCTGTTCAGGTGTCACCGCATGGCGAGGATTGTTTATCTGCGCCTCAGCAAGGAATAATCCCCAAGCAGGAGAATATCACAGGTAAACATGCTGTGGGCTCAAAATGGCAGCCGTGCAGGGTAAACAAGTAAGCAGTGAGGAATCAGGAAGCAAAGTTTTGCTGATTTCACTTCTTCACTTCATTTCTCGATGTGATTTGAGGAATAGAGTGGAGTAAAACTACTATTCCTGATGTTCAAGGGGAATTCTTTACAACTGGGGACTTTCTTTTTGTTGTCATTCAGATTGTCGTCGTTGTGTTACTGGTAGTGGGCATATATCCAATCTGCATAACCACCAAGTGAAATGTCTGCAGCTGCATTTAGGTACTGTGTATCTCAGTCAGCTGAGCTACAAACCCACATTCAATGTGGCAGTTCTATAAAAGACGCTGAGAAAGTGAAACATTTTCTGGTAGAGAGAGACGGGTGGAACAGAGAGAGAAAGCAAGAAAGGGACCGAGAGAGAAAAGAGAAAATAAGGCAATTCTTTGGTCTGTTTGCTGCATCACAGATGTGTACCGTTTCTCTGAGCTCCACATTCTCTCACATGTGGTTGTGACTGATGTATCTCCATCCCACAGTGGGTTTTTCACTGCTATCTCCGTCCCTCCCTCATATACATCCCTGTAAAGTCTCGCTTTGACGTGAAAATTAAAAAGAGATAGGATGGAGGGTAATTATGCTAAACTGTCAAGGAAGAGACATTTATTTGAGATACCCTGTAGCCACTAATTGTCAGTGTTTTTCCTGATCTGCTTAATTAAGGACTTCTTAAGGCAGTCGGTCGGCTGTTTGGCTGTCCACCACGGCTAAATGAGGCTGTAGTGAAAACATGACTCACTGTGCACACAAGCATTTGTCTTTCATGACTGCTTCTACAGAGATTGGTCTCATTTTACCCATATTTCCTATTTGAATATAAATATTTTCTTTATGAATGTGTTCATAATGTGTTTTTCTCTAGTTCTTGAGTGACAGACTGGCTGTTGGATCTTCCCGGATCTGTCGTTTTTTTGGGGGGTGAAAGCCGTACTTGGCAGCTGTAACGTGTGCGTAGTAGCTTTGCATATAGCATGAAAACAAAAATGCAGCAACTTACTTATGGAGTTCGAATGGCCGCTGTGATAGGGAATATCTACTCCCTATTTTCATTTTTATGCAGCTTGTTAAACATCCGCCCTGTTTGCTCACATGCATTTTGTCACATGCACGCATGTGCATGCACAAACACACATGCCCACATGTGCGCACACAGACACAATCGCACGCATACACATCTGACATCCCTCTAGGCTTTGTCAGTTATTCGACCATGCTTTTCTTTCCTCATTTAGATCATCATGCAGTGGAGCTGACATGATAACATAGGGTCACTAGCACTGTGTGCTAAGCTTCATTTTTAGCCCTAATGGCTGGACATCATGCAAGAGTCAGCGGCTTGGCCTAGCATGATAATACAGAGATGACGTGATTGTGCATGGCATGAAGAGATGTCCCTGTGAATACTTAATAACACGTTTAAATCACAATATTTGGTTGTAAAGGTGGTTTGTATCATCTTAACATGATTTCCCCTGTGTTCTCTTAATTAAATTATCACTGTATCTTTAATGGAAGGAAGGCAATGAGGTTTTCCATGTGAGATTATAGAAAGGAATAGCACATTGAGGCTACACACGATAGGGAGACAGAATGATGCAGACGCAGAGAGACAGACAGCACATCAGTCACATACACAGCCAACCAGTGCATCACCCCTCCTCCATTCTCTTTTTCTCAGATTGATGGACCCTGGCTGGCAGTGCCAGCGCACCACCCTATGCCCCATATGCTAGCTGCCATGTTCCCTCACCCTGCTCAGTTAGAAGCCAACGCTGGACATGGTGTCCTAGTGTCTCCTATTCCCTTCACCGTGTCTTTACTGGGGTTTGCCTGATATCACTTGGACTTGGGCATAAGCCAGTAGAACACTTTACCAGTCTTAACAAATTAGAGTATCCCTACCCCTACAGGCTAGAGTCAATGAATCCAATAATTTGAAATGTAAAACAGTTTTTTTTTTCATGGGAGGGGCATCAGCTCGGATGAGAGGATTGGTTGCAGGGCTAGGGCGGTAGAACGGAGTCTGTTGGTGGAGGCTTCTGGGCGAGAAGGGTCTGTCTTAGGCTGGAAGCTGAGACCAGAGGGACAGCTGAATTTTGAGCTGGAGGCTGACTTTTAAGAGATTCAGATGTGAGGAGGAAGCTGTATCTCAGGGTCTCAGTCATTAGGGCAGATGCGGCAGGGGCAGTCTGGGCTGTCAGGACTGCAGCTGGGGCTTGGGTCTGAAGCCTTGGGCCGTTAGAGGAGAGAGCAGCCTGCGTGCCATCATTTGCATGATAAACAATTTAAGATATGCACAGGGACACTGTCGCTTGTCTCCAGATTATGGATGGCCCAGAAACACAGCAGATGATGGTTTCTCACACAAACTACATGTCTGGAATGATAGTTGAAAGCTCAACATCTTTTAGTAACTTAGATGGGCAGAATGATGTCAATGATACAGTTCAATTAGTTGTTATTTATTGGAACAAATCATTGCGTAAATGAAATGATTTTGATGGGTTGTAAATGGCTGCTTTTTTGTGTCAATGGAGTGAGAGGGCCTTTCTTAACTGTTTCCGACTTGGATGTCCTGACAGATGATTGTAAATATGCGTTTGACATTATTTGATATACCATTACAACAACAAGTATTTTTACAAGCTGTTTATTTACACGAGATAACATGACCTCATTGCATTACACTTAACTTAATCCCAGCCCATTGCTTGCACTGTCATCAGTCTAACCATGTGTGATAATGGGGCCTATATAGCCTTTTAAATCGATCAGTGAGTCACACACCTCTCCTTTTTTCTACTGCCCGGCCTCCATTGTAATCCGGCCTGGGAATCAATACTACATTAATTAAGGCAGCAAAATACTGCCTTTCCACTATGAATAGCAAAATCTCCTGCAGTACAGCGTTATATTTCATAACCCTTCTTGTGTGTCTTCCTGCAGCAGCTTGCCTCGTCCCTGTATGTTGTAGAGACAAAGGTATTTAGCAGGCTGTGTGCTGGCACTGTGCCATCTTTCTCCAAACTACCAGCCCCCCTCCTCTCCCTCTTTTACACATGCACACGTGCACGCACACATACACAAGCACGCACATGCACACACACGTATACGCGGGTGGGTTTGTTGGATGGAAAGTGGACGTGGGGGAGATTTGTGTGTGTGTGTGTGTGTGTGTGTGTGTGTGTGTGTGTATGTGTGTGTGTGTGGTTAAGAGACATCTTAATAGTGGTATAGTTTTCCTGTGGCCAGTGTGTGCTGGATTGTGGGCATTTATTTATTTGCTGGCGGTTTTTGCAAGCTCACAAGTACACATGATTATTTTTTGTTAAGGTTACGTTTCTGCTGATATCGGACAAGACACCCCATTTTTAGCTGGAAGGTGACTTTAATCAGACCTTGGTGTTGGTCCGGACTCTTGTGGAGTTAGTCCTATTTTTGGGCTCCGCTAAACTTTAATGAAGGCCAACAGAAATAGTTTTTTAGGATGAATCTTTCATAGCGAGGATTTTTACATTCATAAGCCAGGCTCTAAACACTCACAAATGTTGTCAGTGGAGATCCTTAAGTCTTTGTTGTTGGGCTTGAGTGTTACTGGCTTTGACTATGTTTCCACTCTGAAGTGCTCTGGATGTTTATGGGCTGTGTACCTTGAGTGTAGAATAAAAGTGTATGTGTGTGGGGGTGTTTGTGGGTGAGTGTGCATGTGTGTGTATATGTGTGCTGGATGTTTTTGTTTGTTAAAGCTTTGCTACCCTGGGTGTGGAAGCTGAACATGAAAGGGACTTTGACTTGGCAAGGCTTGCCTCAGGACACCCCTCAGTGGATCATGCCAGGCCCAACTTGGCACAAAACAGTGGGCTTGTGGGGTGGGTTGGGCCTGTGTGTGAGAAAGAGAGAGAGAAAGAGAGAGAGAGAGAGAGAGAGAGAGAGAGAGATAGGAACTGCTGCATTTAGGTATTGGTTAAGTTATGTGGGTGTGGGGGTGGCAGGAGCAGAATTTATAGATGAGGTAGCCAGCGTCTGTCTCAAAGACAGAAGGAGGATCTGTATGTGGTTATGAATAAGTACATTGTCGGGCGTTTGTACTGTGTTTTTGCGTATGCATAGATGGCTGTGGCTGTGTGTGTGTGTGTGTGTTTGTGTGTGAGTGTGTGTGTGTGTGTTTGTGTCCTCAGGGCTCCTGGCTTGGGCTTCCTGTGTCTCTGTTTGTCTTCTTACAACCCCAGCACCATGCCCCCAGGCCATTCAGGTGTAGGCTAGTTTAAGT
>OMLC01037343.1:0-10096 GCA_900302585.1 Regalecus glesne
CTCTCTCTCTCACACACACACACACACACACACACATTTTGCAGTCAGGTGGACGCTCAACACGTTGAATGTGAATGAAATGCTAACACGATCCCATCGTGACGGGTAAATAATAGATACATGAATCTCAATAAGAAATAAATCAGTGCAAAATAACCGATTCGTGCGTGCATGCAGTGCCGTGAGCGGAGGGTCACCTTAACGTGCGTGCCAAAAGACGCACAGATGAGGGTCACCCTGCCCCCCCTCTCTCTCCCTCTCTCCAAGAAGACGGCGAGCGGCGCTCCTCCGTGTACGGTGTGACCCCCCGCTAAAAAAAAAAGTCTTGTCGTCTTCGCATCAGATGCCGTGGTCGCAGTCCACGTCTCGACATATGTACCACAGGATCACGTAGAGGATGAGCAGGATCGCGAAGATGAACAGAGCCACCAGGATCGCCTTGGACACGGGTGATATGAAGGACTGCATCTCAGCAGTGGTGAGGCTGCACTTGGTCGTGAACGACACCGGAGACGATCGCCGCCGCTGCCGCCGCTGCTGCTGCGCTCAACAGGAGCCGACCTGTCCTCCCTGACGTCCGCATTGGTGCGTGTCAACTTAGCCCCCCGGTGTCTGTCTGGGGCCAGACCCGATATGTTAGAACCACTGGGGACATGCAGGGAAGAGAGGAGATCTTCACTGGTTATCCCCGTGGAGTGGAGTGAGGAACTTTCTCTATTCTCCGGTCTCCCTCCCTCCTTCCTCTGATGCTATCTCCAGGGGTTTCCGCCATGTGTTCTCATTCCCCTGGTAACTTTTCATCCCTTGTGGAGTTATAACGAGTCCAGACTAATCCATTTGAATGGAGGGTCTAATATAAACCGACTGCTTCTTATGCAGAAGCGGATCAACAGAAATATGATGGATGCGTCAACACGCTCTCTTGAAGGAGCCGGGGATCTGACCAGCTACCTTCCCAATCAATTGTATGTCTCCACCCATCCATGGACAGGCGTTCATGCATGAATGGTAAATAGAGGGTTGCTGGTTCGATCCCTGGCTCCTTCAGACAGCGTGTTGAAGTGTCCTTGAGCAAGGCATTGAACTCTGCCCCCTAACTCCTCACCGGGCGCTGTAGCGGCTCACTGCTCCTATACAATAACAGAATGGATTGATCGCAGAAGATAAGTTTCATTAGAAGCACACGATGGCCAAATAAAGAGGCTTTCCTACTATCACCGTACATTGATTGACATGTGCTCCAATTGCAGAATGTAACGTGATAGATCCTCAGAGACTGAGCTGGGGCTATGCAAACAGAATTTGAGTTATTTTCTTGTTTTCTTGGATGCATGCTTTCTTTCACCTTCGCTATCATCCTCACCACCACCACCACCACCGCCATCATCATCATCATCATCATGACAACGTAAGTACGCCATTATCCAAGTAACCCATTGTACACGTGGAGGCAACATCTCTGTTGATGAAAACAAATCACGCAGTTGGGATGTGACCTAGTCAACACTAGATGGCACACAGAACCCAAAAAGGCTGTTATATAGCCCTGGGGCAAGGGTGTTGGCCCGGCGCTGGGCTACCACAGTAACACAACATTACCAAGTGGGCTGGTGTAGTCTAGAGTGACTCTATATCCTATCATCACACAAAGAGTTCAATCGGTTCAACTGGATCAGAAGTTTATTCAGCAGCTTTTGTCACTCAAACAGATGACATCTTCCGTTGTGATTCCCATACCTGGATTATTGACCATGCATCAAGACATTATATCCTATCATGTTGAATCGTCCGCAGATTGTATTCCCACATGTTGAGTCGACGTCCCCAAAACTGGAATAGAGTAGAATAGAAACAAATTCAACTTATAAATGGTGGTTCATGTGCGTTTCATAGTTGTATACTAAGAAAGCACCATTTATGAGGATTACTACTCAGTACGAACACAGTCATAACACTTTAAAAGCTAATCTGCATTATTGATGCTGTTATGTATTGATGCCATAGGGTGTGGAGATGCATGTCAAAACTGTTGGTGTTCCGCTTTTACCAGCAGGAGTCACACGGTGAGTACATGACTATATATAAATGTACCCCCACTGGCTCCTCCCCCCTGCTCCTGGCCTGCCACACCCTGTTTCCGAGCCTGCAACCAGACACCAACCACACTGTTCGTCCTCAGACCCCTGGTTGCTCATACATCGTCTTTTTGGGGGGTCTTATTTTCTCCTTTTAAAACAGTTTGGACCAATGACGAGTCGTAGGTAGTCGGAGCTGCAGTGATAAAGACTTGTGTTTTTTGTGCTTTCGGGAGTGTATACACTAGGAAAGTGAACCTTTTCCAGCCGACATGAAGTTTTGCCCGGTCAACGTCTGGCTCCTTCTGTTTGCCGCGGGGAGTCTAGCACAGAGTAAGTTCACTTCTTCGACGTTCTCCGTCTGTGCGACTTCACCCCGTCCGAGGGTACAGACGACCCGGGCCTGTTTTACCCAGAGCCGGGTAACGGTGTGTGTGTGTTGTTATTAATATAAAAGGGTGTTTGAACTGGAAGCCCGCACCCCCTTCAATTAATATAGTCTCTTTAAAGGCATCTGAGACTTGAGAAGGTTAGATGTCAATAGCATGAACAGCTGCACACTCAAAGTGTCGCGTAAAATAAACCTTATTCCCAATTGTAAGCTAGCTAGTCATGCATGTAGGTGTGTCCCTGTGTAAAGTGAAGCAGACGAGGTTCAGTACTTCATCCTCATGATTAAAATGATCACCAACACGGTTGGTTGAGTGATTGATAGATTGAGTTAACCAGGAAATAAAACATACAACTCCTTCACAATGCCCCCCCTCCAAAAAAAGCAGGATGAAGAGCAGGACACTTATTTACTCCTCCCAATTTTCCTATGGTAGTAGGAAAAGTAACATGGAGATAGAACGGGTCGTCTAGTAATCAGAAAGTTGCTGGTTCGATCCCCGGCTCCTCCAGAAAGCGTGTTGAAGTTTCCTTGAGCAAGACACTGAACCCCTTCTGGGAGCTGCAGCTGGCCATTGCTCCTGTAGAATAGGATGGGTTGAATGCAGAGAACACATTTCATTGTGGGATTACAATAACCAAATAAAGTGACTTTCCATTCTTTTCATCAATTTCATATGTAAACTAATATGTGTTTGGATACATGTGGATAGATAAAGCAAACACAAGAGGAATAGATCTCAATTTTCAATCACAATAGAAAGTGATTTACTTCCTCTGCGAAGGCTGCATGGTCCCGGGTATGTCCAACCACAGCTATGGAAAGACTCAGTCGAATGGCACGCACTGTAAGTTTCTACTAAAGCAGGAAGACTCCTAACTATCTGGCCTAATAATCTCAACATCATCATTAGATAAAAGTGTAAAATAAGAAATACAAGTTTTAACATAACTTCAATGTAATACTATGAATGTACAATGAAGCAAGACAAAAATAGAAATCAATAGCATATTTGACACCACATCTGGAACACTTTATGAGGTCTGTGGACGTTTCCTACATATCGCGAGATTCATACAAAACAAGATGAAGATAGAAGATCATCTGGTCGGCCCATGTCTTTTCCATTTGGAACGTAATACCATAGGCCTGCGGTTCACAATGTGTCCACTTCAGCTTTGTCATTTTTCAAGGATTTCATAGTCTCTGAGGCAAAGAGTGTCTGGATAGGCTTTGTTTTGGGGAGACATGTCTCCGGTATCTGCTGTGACTCATGCCAGTCAACCAAACTCCTGAAAGTATGTGTCAGCAGGATGTAGTAACTAGCAGATACACTCCACAAACTCCCAGCAAACCCCCAAATGCTGCACACATGTCTTTCTGTTATGGAGCTACAATACTGAACATTTTGCGACTGGTGGTTTCTTGCTGTGGTTTTGAGAAGCGCCATCGCTCTTGCTGGAAAAACGTAGCATAGAATCCGAGCTGATCACTCCTCAGGGCCTGGTGTGCAAAACTAACTACGGCTCTCTGAGTAGCTCCTGTAGTGTGCTGTATTTCAATCAGCAGTTTGGAAATTTGCATTATTCATAATATAATATCATTATACTCATCATGCAGTTGTTATTTGTGCTTTAGAAGCTGCAGTGCCATGTATTAACCTATTGCTGTCTTTCTCCTGCAGAATTGGACCTGTCTGATTTCTTTGGTAAGTCAACTTTAGTAGCCGTTATTATTGGTGACATTTCGTACAAACATTATACTAAGTTTATGACTATCTATTATTATTAAGATTATTACTATTACTATTATTAGAAATGACAGTAGTGGTTCTATGTCTTGATGCATGCTCAACAATCCAGGTAAGGGAATCATAAAAAGGTGTATCGGTTCAACTGGATAGGAAGTTTATTCAGAAACTTTTCATCAGTCAAACAAGTGTCATCTTCAGTCTGAGCTGACTGCAAGCACATGTCATCTATATAGATATGTGGACAACACCTGGGTTGAAATTAAATTTCAGGAAGCAGCACATTTCACGGACCATATTAGCTCTGTGGACAACCACATCAAGTTCACCAGGGAGGATGTTAAAAAAGACATGTTGCCTTTCTTGGACTGTGAAATTGATATTGGTGATCGGGGACAGTTGATTGTGAATGTTTACTGTAAACCCACACATACGGATCAGTATTTACAGTTTTACTCCCACCACCCACTGGAGCATAAATTGGGAGTCATCAGGACTGCCGAGCTGACAATGCCCCCCTGACTCAGTGGCTGAGGAGGGAGAGAAATCTCCCATTAAACAGACCCCCTTAAGTGTGGTTATCCCAGTTGGGCATTTGTTAAAGCCAGGGGGCCTCCCAAAGAGTGTACCAGCCAAGTGAAGGGCGAAGAAGAGCTGCTCAAGTGCAAACCAGTGGTGATTCCGTGTGTGGCGGGAGTTTCGCAACAGTTGAGATGCGTATTTTCGAAACATCACGTCTCAGTTGCTTTCAAAGCTCAAAACACACGGTGTCAAAGGTTGGTCAAACCCAAGGATCAGGTCCCCTGGCACAAACAGGTGATTGTGATCGTGTGATCTTAAATGCCAGGAGGACTGGAGTAACGTGTACATCAGGGAAACCAGACAGAAGCTGGCCAAGAGGATGGTACAAAACAGAAAAGCCAATACGTCAGGCTAGGGTTTTGCGGTCTACACCCATCTACAGGCCAGTGGACTGTTGACGAGGATGTTCACATCCTTGATTGGGAGGAACACTGGTTTGAAAGGGGTTAAAGACCATTCATGTTAAGAGGGACCGACCATCCGAGAACTGGGGCTGTCATCATCTAACAATGCTGTGATTGCAAATATTCCCCGGTCGTCTGTAAATAGTACTCATTACCACTGAATAAGAACTCAATGAAAAACTTGCATGAAACCAGCCTTTTCGTGTGTAGTTTTGTTTATAAGGGTGGGAATGCTGCAGTCCGCTCAGACTGAAGATGTCACCTGTTTGAGTGACGAAACATTTCTGAATAGATTTCTTATCCAATTGAACTGATTCATCTTTTTGTGAGTAGTAAAGGATTCCCTTATAGTAGTACTAGTGAAAGTCTTATAGATATGTCTTTATCTTTAAAAAATCCTAACCAAAGTGGTTTTACAAATAACAATGATGTGCTCTTAAAGAAGGAATACTTACAAGTCTAGTTAAGTACCTTGACTTAATTTTGACTATTTGATTTTTCTCGTTATGCCCAATTTCATCATCGTGATGCAGATAGGAATGAAGAGCTGCTTAAAAATTAACAAGTGACTCTTCTTTGTTTCCTAGACACGACACAGGCTCCAAAGAACCCCGAGAAACCCAAAAGTAATGGTTTGCATACGGTTTTGTATGAGTCAATTCACTGGCTACAAAAACATAATTGAGGACAATAATGTCACACTTAATCAACAGTCTTATCTAGAGATAGCTTTATATTCTTTTCCATGCAAATCTGGCTGCCAAAATTAAAGATTAGCTATGTAAACACAGCACAATGCATTGGACACAAGCAACAAAATAAGCAAATGACAGTCATGTCTTTTTTCAATAACCTACTTTCAATCATTTGTATGTGTGGATGCCCTAAATCACTGTAGTATTTAACTTTGAATATTTGTTACGCTCAAATTTAGAGGAGTTCTGTTTGCATCATGATATACATTTTTACAGTAGTTATGCAACTTTTTATTTCTCCTCCAGATGATGACTTAAACCTTTTCGATGCCTTTGGACCAGGTAAGTCTCCCAAAGTCTCAATATTTACGAATCCAACTGAGGTACATCACAATGGTTTGGTAAATTACGATATCAGAACCAAAGCTAGTTTTTAAATTATACTCTCAAATGTTTTAGACCTTATTTCATGAGATTCTTGCCATCATCTAGTCAGGCATTACGTATCACCATGTGACAATAGTCAAATTGAATCCTGATACAATACCACTGAAAGATGATAAATGATAATACTAAGTCATTTCCCAGTTCCATTTACTGTATGAGTGGATGTATGTTCAAATGTCCATATGTTGGTTATTTCTCACCCTTAATTTATTCATTTTCACCCAGAACTAGAACCAAAGAAGCCCAGTAAACCAGCCATAGGCGATTCTGGTAAGCTTACGTGCAACGTTATCTTGAAATCTGAGGGTAACGTCCTAAATAACAAGTATGTCAAGATGCATATGGTTGTCTGTAACACTTAGTAAATAGCAGTATCAAACTTAAAGTGGTATTGAAGTGTGTTTGTAGATACCCTTCTGTCATTAAAATCTGTGGATTTCCTGGTGAGAAAAATAAGAGCAGGAACCAGAAGGCTGCCTTTGTGTATATATTAAGCAGTTGGAGTTACAGTGCTGAAAGGGCAGAGTATAATCGCATAATGTGTAAACAGGCCCTGACCACGAGTGAACAGATACATTGTTATTTATACATTTTGAGAACCGGATGATTTAGGGTTGGGATGAGATCAGCCGCCTTGGCAATCAGGTTTCCAAGTTTGCTGTATTGTATAAAAGCTGGGAGAAAGGTGCCACTAGAAGTGAAAATCTCCTTTAAGCACAGGATGAGGTTACAGGGAAGAAAATGTGAGATGAGGTTATGCTATTTAGTCTTAAATGCATGAAGGAGAGGCACCACTAACAGTGGACATCTTATTTCAAGGATAGAGTGGCGTTACTGGGGTAAAGTGCATGGAATATGGTTATGAGGGCCTATATTATACATTTCTATAACACCTTCCATCCACATGTGAAATGAATTTTAAGCAAGCTGTTGAAAAGTGGCATTATGAGATCACAAGCCACAGGGGTTTCATCACCTAGTTATAACAGAACAAATAATCAGCTTGTGCTAACACGTTCATAAGGAAAACGGAGAAAGTATCACCTCAATGATGTGCCGTTTGAGACATTGACCAGGCGGATGACATAAATATTCTAGCCTATTCACTATCTCACCATTTATTTAAAAAAGGCATTTCATTGGCTTATTATCACATCATATTTGTATCGTAAAACTTTCCCAAGCTTTTATGAATGGTAAATTTCAACAATTTGGGGAAACATAGTTCATGATCGGAAGGCTGCAGGTTCAATCCCCACACCTGCAGAGTGTTGAGGTGTCGTTGAGCAAGACATCGTTCCCCTAACTGCTCTACCCTGTGATAGATTGGCGACCTATACAGGATATACCTCACCGTTCGCCCAACGAGAATAGAGATAGCGGGCATGGGGCAGCATAGCTCAGTGGGTAGAGCGGTCATCTGGCATTCGGTTGCAGGATCGATCCCCGGTCCTGCATACAGCATGTCGAGGTGTCCTTGAGCAAGACACTTAAACCCTAACTGCTCCCCGAGCGCCATATGTTGGCAGCTCACTGCTCCTATACAATAGGTTGGGTCATAAATGCAGAGAAATCCAAATTTCCCCTTGCGGGACTGATAAGGGAATCATTATTATTATTATTATTAGATAAGCTCCAGTTCCCCTGCGACCGAATTTCGGATAACCAGTTGACAATGGATGGATGGATGGATAGTTCATGATTCAGGAATTTGACAAAAAATCAAATCAGGAAATATGAAGTTGGGCCTATTCAGCTGCTGATATTTATTGCTTCCATTTAGGTTTTGCTCTTCTTTTACTCATTGTGAATGTATTTTCCTCTTTGTTTTCTCAGGGGATTTGGATATTCTGGATACTTTGGATTTTGATCAACCCGCTGCACCAGCTGATCCAAAGAAGCCTGCTAGTGGTGGTAGGCACAGGGCTGCATGGCACATTAGAATAGAAATAATCTCAAGTTAAAACTCATTGGAAAATTGCTGATACATTTTTCAGCAAAGTTATAGAACGATCTATGAATTAAGAAGATAATCCAGTCTCAGAGAACTACAGTACATTGATGTCAGGCAAACTTGATGGAGATCTTCTATCTGTATTATTCGAATTCCCCAGGTGACTTTGGACTTGATCTTGAGGATGCTCTCGGTCCAGGTAAAGTTATCATCGACAAGTGTTTGGTCTCAAGTGTGTTTAACTAGAAAATATTGTACTCATATTTCAATCATATCTAGCCAATGGGGTTCTGCTTTGGTCTTCTTGGTTGTCTTGTGTCCTTGCACTTTTGTCCCTACTTAATTGTTTTTTGGTCCCTGCAATGTTACCCTTTCCTGTGCTTTTGTATTAGGTTAAATTTTTGGTGGTTTTCAACCTCATTTCCACATACTAATTACGGTGACGCCATCTCTAGAATGTGCAAATTACTTGACAATGTTTCTGGAGCGCTGTAGCCTGCTATAGCAAATTTGATTGCCTCCACTATCCATTGATGACACCGGATGACAGGAAAAACTGCAAGGCTTGAGTGGCTGAGATTTTCACACCACCATGCGTTGTATTGATAAACTCTCATGTAACGCATGCTGGTATATGTAGGCAACAGTAGCTGGTACATGTAGGTACATGTAGGTACATGTAAAAACAGCTCTCTTGGGAAGAGAGCTGTTTTTATGTCATAAGTCGTTGTTGCATTTTACACTGATCTTAAAACATTTTGGGGCTACCTTGTGATTTTGGGCTATATAAATGATGTCTTTAGGTTGTAGAGTCATCCTGGAATTTATTGCAGGTGCTAATTGGGCAAAAGGCAGGGAAACACCCTGGACAGGTCACTACACCATCTCAGGGGTTGAGCACTTTGGGGTTCAGTGCATGGGTCTGAAACCTGACTTTAGATAAGCTGTTGACAATGGATGGACAAATAATGTCTTAATGTCTTTCTTCCAATAGATCCCAATCCTAAACCTGATAAACCTGTTAGGCCAGCCAGCACTGGAGGTAATAAGCCTGCACATGCTTAAAACAGTTGTATCTTTTGGCTTTGATGATGAAATACTTCTTAAATTCTATTTTTGACAGAAATATAGATTTTCTGCGATTTATAATGATGTTTTTCTTGAAGGTGTGTAATCTGTGTTTAGAAAGTAAACCAGGTCTTAGTTGGAGATTCTCTTCTCATAGTATTTTGAAATTAAGTCTTATAATGACACATTTGAAATGCCCCAACAAGGAGACAAAATTGGGAAAAAAAAGTAATCTGATCATTTATTTGGTGTTATCTCACAACTAGGAATGATTTCTGTAGAATTAGCCAAAAGATAGAAACCAGCATCATTTGTAATACACCTGAGATATGTTGTAAATTAGGAGTTACTCTACAGTTCAGGGAAAAACAAATGGATAAACAAAAATAGAAAATAAGCCATCATAAATTACCCCCCTACTTTGCCATATGTATATTTTTGTTTGTATCTTCTAGGTGGAGGCTCATTTGATGACTTGGACTTGTTAGATGAGGGCGCAGGAGGGCATAAGCCTGATGGTGGCAGTTCAGGAGGTAGGACAACACTGGTGGCCGGGAATTACTTTGCTTTTGACCCCCACAGGTTAATACACTGTCTGGCAAGTTTTAACTTTAATGCAGGTTGATAAGTATGATCTTGACTGGTCATAACTCCATTTGTCTATAACCATTTAATCAAATTCAGGGTGGGGGGCTGGAGTCTATCCCAGTAAGCTTTGGGTGGATGGTAG
>OMLC01037349.1:0-10087 GCA_900302585.1 Regalecus glesne
GAGAAAAGGAAAAAAAACTCCATTCAGAACAAGTCAATAAAAGGAACCGATCGACTGTGAGGACAAACATGCATAACCACTGGCATATCTCTTCCCTTTTGGAGATCGTTGGAAGGAGAAGGGGAAGACAAAGACCGCATTGCAGGTTTGAGATCTTTTCCATCGCTCAAGACATTTTGTGGAAGGAGGATGCCTTAAGGACTAAAAGAAGCACGGTCACTATAAATCACTGTTAACGGTTGAGCAGTCCCTATTTAGAGAGAAATGTCCTCCACTGACAGTCCGATGGCCTGTCTTCTATCTTCAATTCTATCACTGGAAGTGGATACTATGGCACATACTATTAATATACAGTGTAAAATCCTCTCCAAGGATCATCTAAGGTTGTCCTCTCCCACGAGTGGTCTGTCCAACAATATGTCATAAGCCTGAGATAGGTGGTGAAGACTACATGCTCTGACTTTGCTATGTAGAGATGAGAAAAAGGCTAACGATCATAATAATAATGAGGATTCCCTTATCAGTCCCGCAAGGGGAAATTTGGATTTCTCTGAATTTTTGACCCAACCTATTGTATGGGAGCAGTGAGCTGCCAACATATGGCCCTCGGGGAGCAGTTAGGGGTTCAGTGTCTTGCTCAAGGACACCTTGACATGCTGTATGCAGGACCGGGGATCGATCCTGCAACCTTCCGATTGCCAGACGACCGCTCTACCCACTGAACTATGAATATGAATATTACATTATAGTCATCATGTTTCAAATGTACGTCTCACATGATCATTAGATAGTAAGAAAAGTTTTGCTAAGCTAACAAAGGTAGAAATAGATCAGGAAGTGACATTCTATTATGTACCTTTCGATTAAAGATTTTATTCCCTTGATGATGAAACATCCCCCAGTACCACTGCTAGTAATACCACTACTACCACCTCCATAACTACTTCTACCACTTTCACGATTACTACTACTACCATTTCTCCTCCTGCTGCCACTGCTACTAATACCACTACTACACACACACAGCTAAGCAACCATTAGCAACATACACTTCAGGACCATGGACAGTGAACAGTTATCAGGGCATGTTGGGAGCACACAACTATGAAGAAGCTGTATTGTTAATAAATCACAGACAGTTCAACTGTTTCATCTGAACATGTTTAGAGTGAGCGATGCTTCATCACTCGTGTGAATGACTTCTTTAGTCTCAACTGACTCCAGGTATCCCCACCCTTATAAATAATACAGTGATACAACAGACAAAACCAATCATCAGTTTCATTATATATAGATTCTATGGATTCCCTTATCAGTCCTGCAAGAGGATTTTTTGATTTCTCTGCATTTCAACCAATCCTATTGTATGGGAGCAGTGAGCTGTCACCATGTGGCGCTCGGAAAGCAGTTAGGTTTTCAGTGTCTTGCTCAAGGACACCTCCACATGCTTTCTGCAGGACCGGGGATCGAACCTGTAACCTTCCGATTGCCAAACGACCACTATGCCCACTGAGCTATCCTGCCCCATATGCAATTCATATCAAATTGCTGTCACCATTAACTAGACTCCAACACTAGTAGCTAAACTGGTTGAATACCAGTATAGGTAGGCTCTGCTACCAGCACAGTTACTGTGATGCTCTCTGGAGCTCCAGGTTCGTCCTCTGTAGCGGACCTGGTGATAACAGACAGATTGACAGTAATAGAAAAGACAGAGCAAATCTTTAAAAGTATTGATTGTAACAGATGTTGTACAGAAATGTGGCACAACAGTATGTCTTTTGAGTTAATGGTGTTCATTACAACATCAACTGTGAAGAGAGGATGTGATTTTGGGGCATGGGGAAAAAAGCAGAGAATGGCTGAAAACCAGCAAATTGAGCATCTTTCGATGAGGCAGTGTGAAAAATGTCTATTGCATTCTACTGCCTCGTCTGAATGAGAAGGTCTATCTTACATGTCACGCGATTTAGATGGAGCTTGGAGGATTGAGGCCAGATGCCCTTCCTTATGCCCTGTGGTGGGTCCAAACCAATGCACTCTACCACTGAGCTACTGCAGCCCCTTAAATAATTTTTATAGAGTATTTTATAGAGTAAAGAATATTTCACAGTAATATATTTTCTTTTTTGACTTTTTCACTGGGTAAGCATTGCTTACCTTGCTTATATGGACGACAAGTCCCTGACGTAAGCCAGTCAGATGATGTCGGGCTGGTCCACCAGACCTGCAGGTCTAATAAGGGATGGTCTTTGGGGACCTGAATTGTAGCAAGACAGATTCAGGGAGTCTCCCAACCTGACCTGTCGATAGCGCTCAGGGTTGGGCTCTTGAATGGTGGGATGAAGAATGGGAGGGTTGTCCGATTGAGATGGGATGGGAGAGAAGTAGATTTATTTTTCATTGTACATACATACATATGACAAAATCTGTTCTCTTAATTTAAACCCATCCTATTGTATAGGAGCAGTAAGCATTCACAGCACCCAGGAGAGATAAGAGGTTCAGTCTCCTGCTTGAATATACCCCGGCATGCTGTGTGCAGAGGCCAGGAATCAAACCACCAATCCTGATTGCTAGGTGACAATATCTAACGGGGGTGGCATAGCTCGGGAGCTAAGCCGGGCTGAGTTATGCCACCCTCGAAATGTTGAACATCCAACATGGGGCTCAAACCCCAACCCTGAGATTAAGAGTCTCATGCTCTACTGACTGAGGAAACTTGGAGAGCTCACCAGGACACAGGAGGAATTCCTGATGTGGGTGTGAAACATGCATGGTTCAAATCCCCACTAGCCCCATCTATTAGATTCATGTGTATCTCACTGCTTCGAGTAACATTGTGCGGAAGAAATATAAGA
The DNA here is from genome assembly GCA_900302585.1 of Regalecus glesne. NCBI lineage: Eukaryota > Metazoa > Chordata > Actinopteri > Lampriformes > Regalecidae > Regalecus > Regalecus glesne. The sequence goes on from OMLC01037349.1 coordinate 2,862, forward strand.
AATATATTTTGGCTTTGAATCAAAAACCAAATTTAATTTCAAACCACCGCACATTTCAAATCAAGAGATCCAAATCCACTTTTGAATAGAATAATCCAATTGCTGCCCAGTGTTCAGACTTGATGCTCCACCTTAAAAGGTCAATGCATCCATGTAAGATAATAGATGTGTTGCAAAGGACTTACATGCATGTGGCTGGACATCTGTGTGTCTGCCTCACCAGACATACACCCATCCATGTCAGGGAAGGAGAACCCCATCCTCTATCCCACTCTCCTCAAGTCAACCCTGTTCCCTTGTACTCAATCTTCACGTCAAGCGCTACTGTTGATACCGTGCGTCTTCGTACAAGTTGGCGGCGTTGAGCTGCATCTTTCCCAGCACTTGGGACCAGTGTCTTTCTCTTAGCTCCTCGTCTGGGGCCAGCTACACTCAGCCCTGGTGGTGATGGAGGCTAGGATAGAATAGAATAGAGGTAATGCAGAGAAATATAAATCAAAACAAGCTACACCGTAAGTACATCCGCTGCACCTCTAGATGTTAAAATATATGTGCATCTAGATCTTAAATTTGTAGTCACAATGAAGTTGGTGGAGCCAGACTAAAGATAACCAAAGGAGGCCAGGGTACCTCATATCCAAGCCCCTCAACCCGCTGTCCCCCTCCACCTCATCGGCTCACATGGGCTCCCAACGGAAGCTCTCCTTTGCCTCTTCTACTCCGAAGTGTGCTCCTTCCTCTATGTAAGTGGAGGCATTACACAGCAAGATGACCGTCCGCCAGCAGCTGCACAACTTGTGGCATGGGAGGGACTGTCAGGTAGGATGGGGGAAGGGGAGAGTTCAAAAGGCACAAACGATGGAAGTAAGTTACATGAGGACAAAGCATATTTGCAGCGAAGCATCTTTCATATTTATCTCACATACAAGATGTAATGGGGAGTCAGAGGAGAGGAAAAAGCACATAAATATTTCAATCACAAGCCTCTCAGAATAGGCTGATGCGCTAAACATCGCCTTAACCCCCTACGCCATCGGAGGCTACCCTATAGATTGTTTTGCGTTATTTACTGATGTCCACGGTAATACCGTGGCCCTTATAGCTCATAGCCTCATATGCTTAAAATCAGATGTCCAGGTTCGATCCCACCATGGGGCGTCAGGAAAAGGCCTTTATTCCTCCCCCAATGCTAGACTGGGACAGGAAAATATAAGAATGAGTCCATATATACCATATTGTACAGTTGTATTCACACTAACCATCAACAAAAATGCTCCATGACGACTAAAAGAACCCACAGTAGCTAATCCACGTTTTGGTCAACACGCGTCTCACACGTCCCCCCTCAGTGTCTCTGTGGTCTATCCCCACATCAGAAGCAGCTCTGCAGGGTGGCTGGGAGTCCCTCTTGTACTGGAGAGCACCATTTACGCTCTGCACACTCAGTTTCATTGCGAACCTCAAAATACTCATGCAGTATAAAACAAGCGTAGACAACAAACGGGAGGTCGTCCATGTTAATGTCCATCACCCTCCTCAGAACCGTTAAGTGTGCCTTCAAAGCGTCCGAATGAACGGGCGATCAACATGTGCGCCTTGCAAAGCGACTGCTCATAGTGCTGCTCCTGTGGGGTGACTCCACCATCGGGGTACTCCTTCATGAGGTGCAGCATTAGGGGATAAGCTGGGTCACCCAGGAAAAATACGGAAACAGCATCTTCGCCTTCCACCAGGTATTTTGGGCAAGGGGGATTTTCCCATCTTTAAGGTCAAAGTTCAACTTCAAGATGGTAAAAAAAACCACGTGCGTCGTCCACACTACTCGGCCAATCGACAACAACGCCCATAAACAATACTTGTAGTTACACAATACTTGTTTCACCTCAATGTGTGTGCAGTCGCTCCCAGGCATAGTGGCATACCGTGTGATTGGTAAAAGTTGGCGACGAGATCCACCACTTTGGGCTCTGTTGTCGGTGTTTTGATGTAGTCTGGACCGAGGACGATGGTGATGGCCATACAGACTTGTTGGATGATGACTGAGACGACTTGTCGGGATAGTCCGACAGCACTAGCGGTGTTCTGGAATTTTCCCCCACCGCTAAGGTAATACAAGGTGCATGCTACCTTGGTGAGCACATCCACAGCCACCCTTATGTCGGTTGTCGTTCCTTCAACATGCGGACGAAGCCTTTCGCTGAGATCGATCAGGGTCAATCTTAAGATCCGAAAGCTTTTTCGCCATTCCCCAGGAACCACAACTTCATTGACGAAATTATCCCACCTGGTACCGGGTCTTCCCTGCTTTACCAAAGACCGGCGCTTCTTACACGAATGATAACGCCGCTGAATACGGGAATCGTCACAAATCCCTTGAAGAATAGCTCAGCTCCTACTCATGTAGGCTGTAGTGGCATTAGAAACATGCTGAATTTAATTTTATAACAGCTTCTATAATAAACGACAAGGCCAGCAAAGGCTGCGATTCGTTATCCATGCTGAACTAATGAGCCATTGTTTGTTTTCTTCCGGTTAAGCGGAGTCACGTGATAGGGGTGTGACGAATCGGAGAAGGCATGTTGCGACCAATTAAGAAGCGACCTTGAATTGCGTCATCGTTTCTAAGTTTTAGTTTCCCAAGAGACCAGATGTTCCTGAGTCAACGGGTGAATGAAGACAATGAGGGAAGAAGACTGGTTATTGCATTCTGTCGACTAGGTTCTGATAAATAGCCAGACGAAAGTACTGAAATATACTGAAAACGTTGAATGCAACAGTGGCCAATGATGTAATCAAATTGAATAGCATAGTAATATGTTAGCCAAATGCATAATTTGCATTTTTTCCATCCATCCAATCTATTTTCCCTCAAACTGAAAAGGGAGCACTGGCTCATCTCTACAGACCCCTCCAAAATGAAGAGGCACCATATTCAAAACAGCAAGGGGTATCATTTTGGCTACCCTCCCCATTTTGATAACATTGGTTCAGGATTCACGCATTGTAGCTACCAAACATGATTTTGTTGTACAACCACAGTGACAATAAAGTGCCTCAATCACTATAACCATTTAATGTCTAAGACACATATCAAAGGACAAAGCAGCCTTGACTTGATATACAACATAAATGGTCCGAGTGAATCCGATGGGCTCAAACATAGTGAATAGAATAGAGCTGTTGTAGCTAGCAGCCGGTCAGAAACCATCCACCATAAACCACTTATCCAAAGCCAGGTCGTAGGGTCATTCTGAGGCCTATCCCAGTGCTTGTTGAGTGAAAGGTAGGGATATGAAATATGGCAACTATGGGATCATATGGGAATTTAATGTGCATGTACCCTCCCCAGGGCTATCGAAATTCCTAAAGTAAGCTTAAAAACACCATGTGAGCAGGAATATATCTTCACCTAAATGTTAACTTCTAATGAAATTTGCATGGGCTTAGATATAATTTATAATTTATGGTCATATATAAGGATGGGATAGTCAAAAGGAAATAGCCCCTCATCCATAGCTCATATCAGTATTCTGAGATTCTTCCGTCCGCCATGTGGGGGCTCTGCTCCATGCCTACAGACATGCTAATCGTCAGCAGAAACCTGCCTGAACATTTTGACAGGTCACCTTTCCATCTCAGGGCATGAGCAGTTAGGAATTCAATGTCTTAACCAAGGACATTTCAAAACGCTTTCTGCAGGGGGTGGGAATCAAACCACCAATCTTACAATTACTAGATGAGGATCCTACCTCCTGAGCAGTCCTATACCATGCTCCAAATCCTACTTAAATAGGATTCAATGGTTTTTGCTAGTTAGCCCACAATTCTTAGTCTGTAATATCCCTAAGTTTCTCTCAAAGGCTCTTAACAAGCCAGTAGACCAATATAAGCTGTGACAGAACACCATTCATTTAATTTGATCAAATGTTGGCATAAAAAAAAACACAACAGAAAGCATGTCTGCAACAAAAAGATGAAAACTTAATATTTAGGTAAACGTGATAATCAGGTTTCCTCAATAAAATTGTCAATGTTTCCCTTATTATCGGTCTGTAAAGTACCTATTAAAATAAATATTCACCCATTAACAAAACAAAAATCCATGCATTATATTAGCAACTGTAATGGGAGGTTTCAAATACAGCAATAAGAAATCAAAACAGTTTAAAAAGGCCTCATAAAACACTTTAAACTTTGATTTTTGACTCCAGGAGCAGTTCCTCATACACGTCTGACTACACAGATCCCCTTTCTCTAGCTGTGACAGGATAAGGGCAATGCACACATACGCATGTCCACACACTTTCTCACTGTACTGTGATTCCTCCACATGTACTCCAAACAGACTTTTAGGGCAGGTACTTCCACAAACACCAATTTTCATACACATTCTCACAGCGTACATATTCATACATCCACATGTGTAGACACTCTCTGGCTCCCTGTGTCAGTTTTTCCAGGTGTAGCTGTAGTTGGTCATGTGTATCTGTTTCAGACCGGTCTTCCCCAGGGTAGAGGGCCGTTGTAGCTGTTGTATGGTGGATGGTTGAAGACCACAGGCAGACAGGTCTACCGAGTCATTATCAACCTGCATACAGAGACAGAGAATTAGGGTGGGTAAGCATGTGTGCAACCATGTTTCCATCCAAATATCAATTGAATTTTAATATTCGTGCAAATATCTGGGTATAAGTAATACAATGTTAGAGGGTAGAATATGGCAACGCTTTATCGCATTCACGTTTCAGTGAAAACAGTAGGTAAATTGTACAGATTTTCAAATCCATTTTCTGATGGCATTTCTATTGTTCATCTCATTCATATAGTTTCAAAATTAATCAGGAACCAGCTTGATGGAATAATAGCTGTTAGGTGTTACTTCTACATGGTCGAGGGATTAGGAAAACATTCAGACTGTGCATGTACAGCATAGCATTGTGTATGTTATGTGTCTGTGTACTTCTCAGACCTGTTTCTTGGCAGAATGTGTGTTCATCACAGCAGTGGGTGCATGTGTGTAGAGGGCGGCAGAGAAGCTCCCTCGCTGTGCTGGTCGGAGGAGGCCTGTGATGGCGTGAAGGGCAGAAGGGAGGATAGGCCCTGCAACAATAAAGATAGAGAAACACAGATCAAATTTCATTTTCAGTGATGGTGGATGCCAGTCAAACTTAGAGCTGTTTCTTGGGAGGTTAGAGATCTACATGGGATCCCTGGTGAGGGTGGAGATACCCCTCCTGTTTCCACAGAAACACCTGGCAACGACTTTTCAGTACCTGAAACCTCCAAGCTGCTCACGTCCTGGAATGCAGAGTGAACTTGCATCTTTACGTTTACACTGCGGGCCTGCAAGGAGTAGAGAGACACATTCAGATAATATCAGGAAAAGTGACTTGTGCAGCATGTGTGTTGTTTAGCCTTTGGGCAAACATACCTTCAGTGTATGCATCGTAGCTCCTCTGAATGGAGTAGGTGCCAGTAGTGTCGGAGGCAAACCTGACTGCGAGCCTGTCGAAGCCACCAAGCTTTTACAATTGATGAGGAAGTTGATGAGGGTGAAGGTGTGTGCTCCTTCCACATGGACCACGGAGTCTGGCTTGTGGTCCAGAGAGACTGACTTGTGCTCCTTTTGGCTGGGGCAAGAGTAGTCAGGGAGTGGATACAGCCAGTGGGAAATTGAGCAAATACTATGGTCTGAATACACTGCTCACAATTTTACCATTAATTATCTATAAGTGAAAATTAACAATAACACCTGTAGTGAAAAAAAGCATTACCAATAGTATAGCAAAGGAGCATCTTTTTATCCTTTAACTGTACATGTGAGGGTGCATTTGGCACTCAGAGCCAGAGGGATGAAAGGATACAGCTGTATAGTGATGCCATCTGGTTTCTTAATCTTGTCATGTACTCCCATCTCCTTTAGCCAGGATAAGTCCGCATCTTCATCATTGTCATCCTCATCATCACAATCCTCGCCCTGACTGTCCTTAAACTCAGACGGACTGTAGAGAAAATGTTTTGATATAAAACTGTGAATATGTAGGTATTAAAAACTGGATTATTGATAAGCTCCACCATTCACGGTTCTGCTACCTGTATTGGAGAAATTACGAAAATAAATGTCTCAATATGTAGGCAACGCAAACATTAGCTTGCGCCTTTTATCTTATTTCCCTTCCAAACTCGATTATGGTAAGATACAGTCTGGTCTCTGGGATTTAACTCTGTGAATATGTATACGTGAGGGTTGAAGCGTTGGTCTGGTTAAAATAATAACAAACGTATTCCTCATATAACACTGCTGTACATGTATTGCATGGGCGGAGGGAGGAAGGGAAAGAGAGAGAAAAAAAACTTACTCTGTGTCCTCTTTCTTATCCTCCCCTCCTTGATGTGAGGCAGAGGTGCAGCGATCCTTGCTCTTTCGCCGCTCCTCCATTAGAGGAAGAGTGAACTCAATACCTGAACAGAGGGAAAACACCATGAAGAGCAAACGGAACACTTTTCCTTCATAGGCATCATCATCACTGTCAACCGCTTATCCGAAGACTATCTTAGCTCTCATTGGGCGAAAGGCAGGGATATACCCTTGAAGGGTCGCCAGTACATCACAGGGTAGAGCTGTTGGGGGTAACGGTGTCTTGCTCAAGGACACTTCGACACGCTTCTCTGCAGGTGCGGGGCTCGAACCTGCAACCTTCCAATTGCCAGAAGACTGCTCTACCCACTGAACCATGCCTCCCTCCCTTCATAGGCAACCCTTTTTATTAAGACAACATGCTTGCTGCATATTTTTCCAATGAGTTGTCCATAATTAATCCATGACATAAAACACTCTTGCAAGGTATCCAGAACCATTAGTAGAAAAAAATTTGACCTAAACACCTTAACAGGAAAATAATTTTTTAATACATCTTTTGCCACAAGATACACATCAGGACATCTCATCCATGCAGAGTTCCTTCTGCACTTGACTCACCTTCAGCCTTCATTGCCTCTCTGAGTCCCCTGGTGGAGGGAGAAAGCAGCGCGGTGCTACTGTTGGATCCATCAAGACCGGCTGCCCTGAATAACACTGTAAACTGGTAGTGTCAAATAGAGCACAGCAAAAAAGATAAGGAAAATAAGTTAAAAAAATTGAGTGTGACTTAGTAATTGGCAAATATGGTGCACAAGTTTGTGTATATTTAACATTACATTTACACAGAAACAATAAGAAAATCTGA
>OMLC01037353.1:0-10673 GCA_900302585.1 Regalecus glesne
CAGAAGGACTGCAGGGTGCCAGGCTGCCTCAAAGCCTCCACCGCCGTCTCCCCCGCCCCCAAGAAGCCAAGGATCACAGGCCTGAGGGACTGCAGACCTGTCGCTCTGACCTCTGCAGTGATGAAGGCTTGACGAGCGCCGTGTCCTGTCCCTCCCCCGGTACGTCAGCCTCCTGGATCCTCCACAGTTTGCATACAGAGCCAACCGGCTGACACACCGCCCAGTCAATATGGCTCCTCCGCTACAGCCTCCATCACTGGGACCCTCTGGGTGACACCTTCATTATCAGACTCGTGTCAGAGGGTTACAGGTCCACTTACAGATGGGAGGCTGACCCTCTGATGTCCTGGTGCTGCCAGGAAGACTTGTGTCTAACCCCTCTGGAGACAGTGGAGATGGTGTTGGACTTCAGGAGAAGCCAAACCCTGTGCCCCTCCTCGCCACGTACGCCACCATGGACTCATTCCATGGGTGCCACCATTGTTTATAGAGTAAGGGGCATCCTACCGATGGCCCTCTGGTGATGTAGGAGGGTAAGACACCTATGTCCAGTACATCTCTGCGTCATGCAGTCGGGTGGTTGAATTCCAGCTGCTCCGTTTCCAACCACAGCCAGAGGTCCATAGTTAGTGGGTCATAATGGGCTAAGCCTCACACGGGTATAAGGGTTAGGTTGGATAAAGTATTCTGGGTTCACTAGTGTCCCCCTCTGGGTCGTCCAGGCCTCTTGGTTAAGTGAAGGGAAAGTACTCTGCTTCATTCTCCTCTGACGGCCAAGCACTGTGCTTTCCCCACCAGACCATGATGTGTGGACTAGTGAGGGCTAGTGGTCATGTGACTTGGAGGAGACACATGCTACCACTTCCTCCTTCCTGTTGATGTTCTAGAGGGGATCAGAGAGACTGACCCAGCAGTAGGACACTCAGGGGGTCCAGGTGAGGGGGAAAAGTATTGACTGTATTATGACAGACTTTGTGATATATCATTGTCCAAAGAACTGATATAGTGTTGTATCCTGATGAAACTCGTGATAGACACCCTGTTTACTGGTGAGCCAGCTTGGCTGTGATCTTAAATCCATGTGCAGACGACCTGTAAGTTCAGTCACTGTCGTGGAGTTTTAGTTACAGTTAATAAGTCACAATACAGGTTACACTGATGTTACTCCAGAGGAACCACTAGAATAAGGCTTCCAGAGAGTACATGGGGAGAGAAGAGATGAATTCTGAAACTAAAGAAAAGGAGAGAGGGCCATGACCTCCCCCTCCATCCACATAGGTTCATTTCTTCTCTATCCACCTCAGCCTATATCTTTATAATAACCCTCATTCCTTCCCCTGTCAGCCAAACAGAAACACATGGAGCGGAAGGACAGGCGGAGAGAGGAGGAGACATGGAGGCCTGTAATATAGAAGAGAGGAAAAATGGCCAATTATGTTTGTACTGGTGGAGAGATTTAAAGGGCGGCTCTGGGGCTTTATGAGGCTCCAGAGTTTTAGGGGGGGACTTGAGGTTTTTAAGAGACAGCCTCTGACAAGCCTTTTAAACTAGTTTTAATGGTACACCAACTCCATCTAGAAAGCCACACCAAGATGTGAGGACGGGGGCTAGAAGGGGCCAAGCAATGGGAGAACAAGGGGAAGGGATTTTATGATGAAAAGGGAAAAGGGGTTAAGTCAAACATCGTAAAAAAGAACACAGGAGACTGGGGGATATATACATAGAGGATAAAAAGGAGAGGAACGGAGGCAGAGGTCAAACACTGGTGATTATTAGCGGAAGTTGAGTTGAAGTGGAGAAGGTGGAAGACAAAGTGGTAAAAAGAATAGGTACATAATAAAGGGCATCACAAACGCACATCATCATAGATTAACGCATGCTATTATCAGATGCGAGAAGAAGCTTTTTAAAGATATGTTGTAACAACGTCTAACTTCATGTTCACATAGTGGGTTTTACATATTCGTACTATTTGTATGCTGCTGTCTTAGCCAGGTCTCCCTCACAAAAGACATTCTGAATCACCAGTTGACTTTTCTGTATATGACGGTTAAGTAATACATAAAATGACCAGATTGTCACACTTGTGGGTACATTTCAGGGGAGAAAGTAAGACACATTGAAGAAGAGAATATAAGTGAAATAGGGCCCACATTTTTCAACCCAGTCTCACATCCAAATACGTGATGGCTACGTTAAGCTTGGAGAACAATAATTTTTTTATTACCACATGACGGGGGATTTTATTCCCATTCAACCCATCCTGTTGTGTAGGAGCAGTGAGCTCAGCCACAGCGTGGTACTCGGGGAGCACTTTAGGGGTTCAGTCTCTTCCTCAAGGACACCTCAGCACGGTCTCTGCAGGACTGGGCGTTGAGCCATCAATTGCTGATTACTAGACAACCACCCTACCTACCTTAAAGTGCAAAATATATTCCATCCATCCATCCACTGTCAACTGCTTATCCGAAATCGGGGGGGGGAGGGGAACTGGAACACATCTCAGTTCTCATTGGGTGAAAAGTAAGGAACAGTGTCTTGCTCAAGGATACTTTCGATACGCTTCTCTGCAGGTGAGGGGATCAAACCTGCAACTTTCTGATTGCCAGACAACCGCTCTACCCACTGAGCCATGGTACCGCTAAGTTCCAACCATCTATGTTGTAAATACTTTACTGTACATTGTATGTGTACTAGTATGCTCTGTCCTGTCTATCTACCTCAGATATGTCTGATAGTAACCTGTTAAAATTTATTTCAATATTTCTGATACCGTTGTGATTTATTATCTATTGTTTTCTGTGTTATATAGTCAATCCTTGTGTGTTTATCTGAATATTGTTGGGTTGCTGTGACATCATCTGATGTGAAGTACCTGAGAGCCATGAAACCAAGGTCAAATTCCATGTAGTGAAAACCCACATGGCCAATAAAATAATTTTGATTTATGGCACAGGGAAAAAAAAATCTCTTACACTCGTGTTAAACACGGACTTCATATCGGACAGCTGAATAAATCCCTATTCAAAAAGCTTATTGAGGTCAAACCCAGGGCTTAACTTATTTCTGGGTCTGAGGTTTGACTGCCAGCATACTGTTGATGTGTGTAATGGCAGTGTAAGATCAGCTTCCTGTATGCTGTCTGCTAACAAGTTTTGGGGTTTTTTTGCTCATAAATTTGTATTTTGGAAATGGTGTCACGCATGTTTTGCATATAGTACACCCCAGAGCATTGAAGAATATACATACGTATGCTGATGCCAATACCAGCAGATGCATTTTCAGTGATGTTCCTTGGGTCATCGGGTTTTTCAGCTTTTTCAACATCATATACCTTCCTCCATGTGACCCAGCTGGGGCTGATCAGATCCCAGCTTGTGTCCAGATGGCTAGCTACTTATGACCCCCATCCCATGACTCTTCCTCTTTTGAGTCACAGCCATCTTGAGGCCCTCTTTGCCACATCTCTGATACTGTGGGTGGCTCAATTCACGGAAGACTCTGGCTGAAGAACAGGCTGTGACTCCCCTGCATCCAACCTCCTCTGGGAGGACGGTGCTATGGATGGCAGCCTTGGTGTGTTGATGTGCATAGTTTTTATATTGCTGTTAGCAAGCTCAGTGTTTTTGCAGAGCTCTTCCAGAGCCCTTCACTAGAGAAGAGCCCATGAACATCAGCGAAACAGCTTCTGTGGATTTATTTCCCAACTTTCTCATCCCATCTGTGGAGTTACTCGACATTTTCGTCAAAGGTGGTCTCACCTTTGTTCATGCAGTGAGATGAGGGCGGAAGGGGAAACATGCCTGTGTGCTCGTGTGTCTCCACAGATGTGGACTATGCACTCCATTGCTGGGAATATTTCTCTCCAACGGGCGATCACTGTGAAGCAAACTTGAGGGACAACATTTTCAGGTGGGCAATACTAGAGACTTTTCCTCAGATTGTGTCTGGTGCCTCATGGTAACTTGGCCGTCTGGATCAATACTGTGCTCTGCTGCAGCCGGCAGGCTTTCAGTTGTCAGGAGCAGATTGGGACATTGAGCCCTTTAGCAAAAGGAAGGTGGAGACGCTTGTTTTTATACCAACAGTGCCTGTTGTAAAGATCTGACAGTGATTCTGCAGCACTATTCTGATCTGCAGGATCGACATACCTCTGGAGGCAGGGCAGTCATCTAGCAATTAGAGATCGGTGGTTCTATCCCCAGCCCCTGCAGAAAGCATGTCGAGATGTCCTTGAGCAAGACACTGAACCCCTAACTGCCCCCTGGGCATTGTGCTCTCTGCTCCAATACAATAGGATGGGTTAAATTTAGAGAAAAAAAAATCCACTGGCCTTGGTTGTATGGCTAATAAAACAATCTATTATACTCTGGAAACTTTCTTTCATCAACTGTAAATCCTTCTACTCCCCCATGAGTTCACTTCATTCACTCTGGCTGGTGTTTACATTCCACTGTAGGCCGATGTGCAGGAGGCACAGCACATGCTCGCAGAGCAGATACTGTGTGTTGAGTAGACAAACTCAGACTCTTTCATTATTGCCCTTTGTGAATAAGTAAGAGATTCTCAGCCATGAACTACCTAAATACTGTCTGTTAATTCAATGCCAGGGATCAGGGAGAACACTTAAGATCACTTTTACTCCACAATCGATGGTGCCCATCACATGCCCCCCCCCCCAACATTGACCATATCTCCGTCCACCTGATTACTGCATGCAGGCAGAAATCCAAACTCGCTGAACCCTGTTTTTAAGATATCTGTGAAATGGACCAGTGAAGCTCTGGAGTATCTCCGCGTGTACTCAGGCTGTGCGATGGCGATGGGCCGGGGTGCTTTCAGGACTGCTACCAGCAATCCGGATGAGTTCACTGAGGATGTGACTTCTTACATCAGCTTCTGTGAGGACAGTTGTGCACCAGGGTTAGTTCAAACAACTACAAACCCCGGTTTACAGCTAAACACAGACAGCTAAGATTTGGGGGAAACAAGGAAACATGTCGGAATGGGGACAAGGTCCAGTTTAAATAGTCTACTTACATGTTTGGCAAGGCAGTGAGGGATGGTAAACATCTGTACTCTGACAAACTCCAATGGTGGTTCTCAGAAAACAATGTGACTACAGAGCCATCACCCTGAGCTCTGTGGTGATGAAGTCTCCGAGGGTCTTGGACTGTCCCACACTAAAACCACCACCAACTCATTCTTGGACCCCCTACAGTTTGCCTACAGAGCCCACAGAATTGTGTACGATGCAGTAAACATGGCTTTCCACTTCATCCTCCAGCAACTGAACTCTTCTGGAACCTAAGCCAGGATCCTGTTTGTGGATCTCAGCTCGGCCTTCAAGACCACCATCCTGAATCTGCAGCAGTAAAAGGAGAAGCCCACCTCAGGAAGCAGGCTTGTCAGAGTTCAGTGGTTCCATCTCTTACCCCTGTAGAAAGCGTGTCGTGTCCTTGAGCAAGACACTGAACCCTTGACTTTTCCCCGAGCGCTGTGTGGTGGCGGCGCTCACTGCTCCTACACGATAGGATGGGTTCAAATTAGAGAACACATTCCATCGTAATTGGTCATGTGGCAAATTAGACAATTGTTATTTCTCTCTTTGCTCCAAGTGCTCAACTCCCCCTGCTGGAAAGTCACTTAAAGCAGGAGAAACATGTTTCTAACTCCCAGTCTGTCACCACTGGTCCCCCTCAAGGTTGTGTCCTTTGGATGATTAATGTCGGATGCTCTTTCATGACCAGTGGCATTTTCTCCTGGACACTAGGTTAATCCCTGCCTCCCCCATCTTCACAAACGACCATTGCGATTTCGATAAAAGCAGTGAAGCATTCTGTTGTCTTGTTCTGTATTTGTATTACATGACTTCTCGCTGCGGCCATCTTCCCCGTTTCTCAGGAGAAACAGCGCCACTCCACTTGAGGTGAATGAGTGTATTGCGTTCCCGCTGTAGCAGAGAATCAATCATAAGTCTACGAGGAGGAAGCCGAGTGAATTCTGCATCTTTTTATTTAAAGATAAAAAGAATTGACCAATCAGATAAGTTTAAATAATGGGACTGCTTTAACTGCGCATGGGGTGATTTTGCCAAAAACATGTTTTGTGATTTTTCCACTGTTGCAATAGCTAATTCATATTGCTGCGGCCATGGAGGGTGGCGATTAGGATTATTAGGTGGAATACTGTGTATTTTTGTAGGTTATGTCAAGAATATCCACAGACAGGTGTGTAAGTCATGTATGTGTGATACATGCATTGCTTCTTTTTGATGCGAATGAATGTTGCAGTTTTATTAGAGTATGACGGCAGCTTGTCATATCCCACCGCTGTGTGCAACCATAGGCTACTTCACGTCTGATAACTCTGCGTGTAAAAGGATAATTACCAATTACATGTCCCGTTACGCCCTATTTTTAGAGGACTGTCTTTAGCTCGGCTTCCTTCCAATGTTCCTCCAGCCCATGCCACTGTTAACGATGTCCTGCAGTGGGATCAACCCAGTACGCCAGACTTAGAGTTGCATGCTCTACCGCTGAGCCCCCACGGCCCCACTTGACTCTTACTCATTGACGAGCACATCATCAAGAAGTATGCTGTCATCGTGTTCAAGCTCACGCGTTGTGCTTAACGAGGTTAGAATCAAAATGACATGGACTCAACAGCTATGCATCCTCTTCAATATTTGTTTTCCACTTTTTTGACAACAGACAAAATCATAAACAACAGTGACGTATGAAACAAGTTTAAAGAGCAAGAATGGGAAACGGAGTAACAGGGAATTGTTCAAGAATCTTTTTATTTGTGTCCCTTCTAACCTTTCTTCTCTTTTCTTCTCAATCTGATTGATCATTGTTTCACAAGCAGCCTTGTCTTTGAACTGGCAGCGGGCATCATTGATGATCTTAACATTATGCTAGCAATGGAAGGGTTTCTCTTTTATTTCTTATTGAACAATTTCTGGTGTACAAACAACTCGGCTTTAACATTTTCACATTTAGACCAATAGGATCATCTCATGTCATGTCATCGTCAACTGCTTATCCGAAGTCAGGTCACAGATCTGCTGGAGTGTATCCCAGCACTCATTGGGGGGAAGGTGGGGGAACACACTCCATCTCAGGGCAGGCTTGGTGGAGTACGGCCAGATGTTTGTCCTGACACCCCGCAGTGGGTTTGAATTTGCAGTCTCTGGCTCCTTAGTCCCTGAAGAGTATCCCGTGCCACTGAGCCACTTGAGCAAGACACTGAACCCTTAATTGCTCGGGACAACAGATGAAAATTAGCCTGATGGCTAAATCTGGCATTTACTATTTACACTCTATGCACTGCCCCTTGAACAGATTATTATTATTAATAATAATAATGATAATATACATTTATTGCACAAAGATTAGGAAAATAAAAGGTGTTTTTTTTCTCTAAACATTTTTAGAAATAGATTTTACTGTTGAAACCCTCTTAAAATATTGCATTTCCACTGAGAATAAAAAGAATGTCAGCCATTTTTGTCTTTGCAGAAAGAAACTTGACAGCCATGTCATATGGACACAGACCAAAAGAATAGTCCCCCAAGAAGGTAAATGGTAAATGGACCTGTTCTTATAGAGGCATCTCACAATTTTAGTGTTGTTATTGGGAAACGGATACGTTTTGCACTGGGGATCAATGTAACTATTGCTCATTTTGATGTGAAACTGGGATGCGTGTAAACAGACATGAGAGCCTTTGTGCAAAAGAGGAGACAAGAAAAAAGAAAGGTGGATTTTGATGCAGGAGGAGAATTAAATCTGGAGGTGAGGGGGTGTGAGAGGACGGAGGAATGTGGTACATAAAGGTTTATAGAGGATTTCCAACAAAGGCAGAGAGGAAAGACAGATTTGAAAAGATTTCAAGATGTTGTGAAAGTGGAAAGAAGGAGATAATGGAAGGAGAACTACGTAATCACAGTTGGATTGGGATGGTGAGGAGGTGGGCGAAGGGGGACGTGTAAAGAGAATCTCTTAGTGGAAAGGATGAGTGAGAAGTAAGAGATGAATTGAACCATTTAGAGTGCATGGAGGTCTGGGATGTGTTCAGAGGAGAGGAGGCAAACGGGCGTCATTTATTCTATGTATGTATTCTATGTCTGATCTATGGAGCTCACCAAATAAGCTGCTAAACAGAAGAGAAACCACTGAGAGGGCTCTGTGGAAGGGTTTCTCCCCACTGCCACGACAGTCACAGGACTATTTTCCATTAAATAAGAGGACCACTGAGCAGAAAGAGGAAAACATCAAATAAAAAGTTATC
The DNA here is from genome assembly GCA_900302585.1 of Regalecus glesne. Lineage (NCBI taxonomy): Eukaryota > Metazoa > Chordata > Actinopteri > Lampriformes > Regalecidae > Regalecus > Regalecus glesne. The sequence continues at coordinate 8,296 of OMLC01037353.1, forward strand.
TGGACTTGTAAATTTGGCTAAGAACTGGAATAAAGGAGAGTCAATGGAAATAGTAAATGGGAGAAGAGGATCAGCAGACATGAGGTCCTAAAAGCATCTGAGGGGGTAAATAGTTGAGGTATTAGAACAGTGGAAAAGAGTCTATTCCAGGTATGTTCTCTGGGAGGACTCCTGCATTTCTCCCATGGGATGCGTACAGAAAGCGACCGCTTTGTCGCCACACGGCATAAGTGACTTACAGCTAGCCAGCTATTGAGTACGTGTCCATGTGTGAGTTTCTTTTGACCGAGTCACCGTGACTGCCACATCTTCCCAGTTAAGTAACAGTAATTTACTGCTTTCCACCAAAATGTTGCAAGAGCTGCTTGTGTGCCAGCGTGTAATCAGATGTGTGTGTGTGTGTGTGTGTGTGTGTGTGTGTGTGTGTGTATCTTGCTGGGGGTATAGTAAATAGAGTAAGCTACCAGAAGGTCTGCATTGGATTTCTTCTCTCTCCCCCCCCATCCTGTTTTCAACGTATTAGTCATAGGAAACAAGGCCCGAGGGGAAGAGAGGAGCAAAGAGAGGGAGACAAGGAGAATGAAGAGAGAAGAAGGAGGTATTCGGAGTGAGCTTTGAGGAGGCAGCAAGAGATGGGCGGCAGAGTGTGATGAGAGGTTTTCAGAAGGATGGAAGGAGTAGCAGAGAGAGGTCAAAGAGAGATTAAGAGACAAGGGGATGTATAAACGCAAGCACACCACGCTGGTCCACGAACGTGTTTCTGATATATTTTCGGTAACTTGTTGACAGACACAAGCGCAGCCCCGGCGCTGCTGATAAAGTACTCGGGTTTGGAGGAATACATTAGAAGCAAGTGGACTCGGGGGGGGTCAATAAAATCAGCCTGACTCACATCCTCCACATGCAAACCGTGGGTTTGGTTATTTCCGAGATGGATAAAGGGGGAAGCTTATCGGTATGTCCCCGGCATTTCTCCTCAGTTAACTCAGATTCAGTGGCCGATTTAGATATGGGCAATATGTGCAGCCGCCCAGAGCAGCTCCATGCCCGGGATGTCACTGGGTGCACGGGTGCCCGTGGAGAGTAATCAAAACGGCGTCATTTGTAGGATGGTTTTCGTGACCACTGCAGCAAGCAAAATGTGGGCCAGCCGTTCACGACCAAAGTCACGGCATGACCGATGGCAGTAAACGCAGACTCACTTTGCTACAAGAAGGTCCCTTTTACATGTCACGACTAGTCCCCGCTTTGTGGGCGTGGATAGAGACTTAGATGGAGCTTGAGGGATTAAGGCCCGATACCCTTCCCGACACCCCGCGGTGGATTTAAACCTGCTGCCTCTGGCTCATCGGTTCCCAGGGCACGCTCTACCCACTGAGCTGTGGTGGCCCCAGCCTCGCTTCACTACGCTGCACGTTTTGGAAGCATGGGGAATTGCTGAGGAGCGCGTCCATCATTTTCTGCACCTGCAGCTCCCCCGCTGGCCTGCTGACACCGACTTACATTGGCTTCAAGAGCAAAAGCCATGCCCGCCGTGTTCACTTGTGAAAGGAAGCTTTATTTGCCCTCTAGTCATTATTTAGGGTGCTGGTGTACTTGTACTTGATGGACTTCGGCACGTCTCATGTCTGGGCTTTTAATGCGTACGAGAGTGGTGTGTAGGAGAGATTTGCACTGATATTACTTAGTTTGAGAGGCTGGAATCGGATGATTTGGGTTATAGCTATATGTGCTGTCATGACTGCTGTGAAGAATTTGAAGCCAGATTACTGGAGTGCTTATGCAGACCTGTTTGGCAGGTTTTTGCCTATAAATCCAGCAAATGCGGCCATGTTGGCTCATGCGTATTGGCGTTTTGAGCCCACTAGCATTGCACTGGACTGTTTGTATGAAGTATACGGCATATTAGCCTTTTGTGTGTTGTTGCTGGTATGGTAAATACCAGGGGGCGGCATAGCTCAGTGGGTAGAGCGGTCGTCTGGCAATCGGAAGGTTGCAGGTTCGATCCCCGGTCCTGCATACAGCATGTCGAGGTGTCCTTGAGCAAGACACCTCGACCTGCTAACTGCTCCCCGAGCGCCATATGTTGGCAGCTCACTGCTCATATACAATAGGTGGGTCAAAAATGCAGAGAAATCCAAATTTCCCCTTGCGGGACTGATAAGGGAATCCTTAAATAGCAAATAAAGGAGCAGCATCAGTGTCCTTTTGCCTGGAGCAGCAGAAGTGCTGGTCCTGTTTGCAGCCACAGCCATACTGGAGCTACTGACAGCTATACATGATAGGGAGCTCTTAGAAATGTGGCCAAATGCGTGGACCGCTCTCATAAATTTATCTCACTCTACCCACGAAAGCAGTGTAACCAGATTGGAGCTTTC
>OMLC01037354.1:0-12007 GCA_900302585.1 Regalecus glesne
CCCTGGTCTTACAGGACGTGTTCATGAGTCACGTTACTACTCCTCTCCTTAACAACCAGTTTTATTTAATGCCATGCAAGAAGTATTTATCCTCCATGTCGAGCCCAACCACAGGTGAAACCTGGCCTCGAAAAGACCCAAAGGTCCAAAACAGCCTCGACTAAAGTGTGGCAGCAAAGCCAATCAGCCAAAGGGATGAGTTTCAGCTGGAAATATGCATCGATTTGTGATCCTTTGCCCAAATGGTAAGTTTCCCTTTACCATAAACTATTGAATATTCACCGCATGGCAGGTCAAAGGTCAACTTGGTATCCAGTGCTGGGAATGAAAGGGAGGAAGGCTAATGAGAACATGGTCTGGGAGGTCCCTCCCCACTGCAGTGTCACACCAACCATCTGCACGCGGGCTGGAAAGGAACCGTCCAGTGGGAGAGGTTTAAATGGACCTTTCCTCCATCACAGCCCCTAGTCCCCACCATCTGTCAGCCCAGACACAAGGTTCTGACACTTTGAACACACACACCATGTGTGCTGCCTGTGTGTGACTGCAGGCCCACCGCACCACTCCTCCACGGACAGGCCCTGAACACAGAGAGTCTGTCTGTTTGATGGATGACTGGTGGTTTGGGTCAGTCTCAGATGTGTTTGAACAGTGATCCGTTTAAGCCTGAAGATGACATTCAAGTCGAGTGATAAGTCCTGCTGGACGCCAAAGACATGGACGTAGTCATGATGCGGATGATGGTGTAGGACACGGACTCAGAGGAGAGAAGGCTGGGAGATGGATGGTTGATTGATTGATTGATTGATTGATTGATTGATTGATTGATTGATTGATTGGTTGATTGATTGGTTGATTGATTGATTGTGAACATGTTAAACGGGAAGACAGCAGAGCACATGTCCCGTCGTGTGGCTGTGTCAGGGGCATCTCTCTGCCTCTGTGCAGGGCTGTCGCTGGTTCACTAGTCCTGCTCTTGATGGTGCTAACACCATAAAGAAGGTGGGGCGAGTGTCACGAGTCCTGATTCAGAGAACTTGGGAAGGGGCTGCGGCGGAGGGATACAAAGAGGTCGTCCCCCCCACACACACACACTCATTGGTATGACTGTAAAACCCACTGCGCATGCTGCTGCCCCTGAGGACGGACCGCTCATAAGACCAAAGCCAAAGTCTTCATTTAGTCTGGCGTCCACACACCGCCCGCTGCGGAGCCGCTCCCCACGTATTACCCGGCAGCCCAGAGGAAACGGACCCGGACTAGTTTTCTTCGCGGAGGAGCGGTTTAGTGTTCAGGGATTGTTGTGAAGCGGCCGCTGAACGGGAGCAGTCAGTGGATCCGTGCGGAGCTCACACAAGGCGCCACCTCTCCCACACCGCCATCTGCTTCTGGGGACGAACAGGAAGCACAGCGAAGACCGCGTCCAGACGTCCGAGGGTCCCCTTCCCCTCTCCTTCCTCACTGGCCGAGCAGACGGAGAGCGTCACCATGGCTCAGATCCTGCCGATACGGTTCCAGGAACATCTGCAGGTAAGGAGGCTCACACAGCCTCTAACATGACCATTCCCTCACCCCTGCGTCCCGTACAGCTCCACAGACACGGACGACACATGTCGGGGTTTAAAGGCTCGGAGACGGGCTGCAGGGAGGTGCTCGATATAGCCACAGGCCTCGTCTCCTGCCGCCGGCAGATGATGACTCGTAGAAATGGAGGAGTCAGGTCGTACTCCGCTCCACTGCGGACCTTGTTCAGACGCCGCAGTTCCTAGTCATGGACTCTGAAGGTGCTGTGGAGGCTCGGGTCCACGGCAGTGTTGTCACCGGGCTGCAGACGAGCCGTGGCCGGGCTCAGCCGTGGCCGGAGCACCGCCGCACTCTCTCAGAGCCGCTGTGAAGCTCCATGTCCCGGTCTGCGGGGCTCCCTGAAACGTGTGTCCCTCGTAACGACGTCTTGAAGGCGAAGCCCCCCGAGTCACCGTTAATGGAGTCCCGGTTGATGCCTCGGGGTCCATGAGAATCGAGCGTACCCCCCCCGTTGAGGTGCACAGCAAATCACATCAACACACTAACGCGGCGGCGCCCAGCAGCCATCATTAGCAACCCTCCACTGGAGCTGTTATGTAAGTGGAGCAGGCCCCACGGTGGGCTGGTGAAGGGAGAAGGCAGCTAGCGTTGTGTTCGTGGACTTCCCACACGTTGGCCTTCCTCGCTGTGGGTCGTTACCCGCAGACTTTGTTTGGTGGGCCTCATCGTCCCCCATAGCAGCCCATGAGAAACTTTGTGACGCGTCTGCGGCCCCCTCCCTCCCCTGCAGCCTGTTGTTATGGTAACAGCAGGCAGTGAAATGGCCTTTCACTGGAAAGAGCAGCGAGCCCCTACCCCCTCTTCTGCTCCCTTGGCCAGTAGTCCCACCTCCTCAACCAGAGACCCTTTATCCTTCAAACTGTGCCAACCCAGAGAGCCTGCAGCCCATCAGGCCCATCTCTTCACTGACAGGACCGGACAACGCCATACTGCCCCTGATGGACCCATCTCAGACTGCGTGGTACCACAACGCTCGGAGCTGCAGATACACTTCACTGAAACATTTATCTTTGCTGATTTGGACCAGCACCATGAAATCGGGGCTCTGCCTCGGTCATGCATCCTCCTGTGAATCTAGGTGGCTCCAGCAGAAGGAAAAATGCTTGGAATTTGCAAACCCAGAACTTTGGGCCTCAAGTTGTTTTGCCTTCTCTTTGTCTGAGTGTTTACAGCCAGCACTCCTCATGCTATCTGGCCCAGGGCTCAGGACCATCAGCTGAAACCAGTAACGTGGATTCAGGCCTGAGCATTGGTAAAGCTGTGCTAATAGCCCCGCTAAGCTAGGTTTGGTAAACAAACCCTTTGTCCGAGCTGTGGAGCCACCTGGCTACCCTGTCTGTGGCAGAACTCTAGATTATTTTACCCCAAACCAAGTGGAGCGTCAGTGTGAACGTGGAGGGTGGACTCCACGGACTATTGTTCTGCTTTTGGGGAAAGCCAGCACAAGTCATGTTCTCACACTGCATTCATAGCCTGTCTGCCTCCGGTCATCAGGATGAGGCCATGTGTGGAGTTACTCTCCTGCATCTTGCTCCAGAGTCGCAGGTCTGTGGGCCGCAGGTCTGTGGGCCGCAGGTCTGTGGGCCGCAGGTCTGTGGGCCGCAGGTCTGTGGGCCGCAGGTCTGTGGGTGCAGTAAGTTAATTCGGTGGAGGTTTTCTTTATTTCCTGATTGGTGTGACGAGGCAGTATGTGCAGACGGGATGAAGGCTGTATCAAGCGCGGTCACCACACTGGAAGGCTCCTTTCACTGTGCTAGTGGCATGATGTTTGGAGGCCAAGTCAGATCCTGTTTGTATAGCCATAAATCAAAACTCTGTCCCAGAGGATCTTAAAATCACATTACATTCTCCAACAGCTAAAAATAGAGTCGTGTGCCAATGTATGAGACTCCTGAACCCAGACCCTCGACTCAGATGAGGGAAAAGCTCCACAGCACAACCAAACCAAACAGAAATCCACCTCATTAGGGGAGAAAAGGCAGGAGGGAAACTTCAGAAGGAGCACTAGAGTAGGACTCCCTCCTCCAGGGTGGACGGACATGCAGTAGATGCCCAGTGGACGGAGGAGATGGCTGTAATGGATGTACATCAACTCAGTGAGCCACTTAAAGAACATTGAAGTTAGAGTGAAACAGTATTGAGACTTGATCATGATCGGCCGTCTTATGAAGCCCAGTGACGCATGCATTTGCTTCTGCCTGTCCATGGAATGGGCTGGCTTGTCTTGTGGGCTCTCCTCCTGCCGGGTTAGGTTAAGACAATCCCACTGCCATCCTCGCTCTTTGCTTATACACTGCTGAAGGGGTGTGCTGGGTCTGTGTTAATGAAATGATGCCGTCGGGTCTTAAGGGACGATGTAGTGGACAAACGAGGTCGGCCTGTTTGAGCTCAGAAAATTACATCAGGACAGGAAACGGGAGGGGAAGTGATTTCTCATCTGCACTCCATCAGAACGTGTCTGATGGAGGACCGGGGAGGAGAGGGATGTGTGTCGGCAACCGTGTGAACACTCTCTGGCCAGTCTACAACACACACCACAGGGGAGGGAAACCACTCTGGTGTTTAAATGGTCACTGCAGAGCCCATCCTTATCGTGAGGAGTGTCCTCAACTTGCTCTGGTCATGTCTCCAACATATGAAACGGTGTTCAGTCCTCCCATCAGGATGTGTGAAGAACAAACACCACCTGGTCTGTTTGAGCCCGTCCTACGTTTGCCTTGTGTTTGTGACCCCCACAGAATTCCTCAGGACACAAACCCCTCCGACTGGACCCAGCCAGGCCATTGGGTTACTACCTTATTTAACGTTAAAGTTCAGACGCACACTCTTAGATCCTATAGATCCAGGCATCACCTCAGCATGGGGGAGCCATGGGGGAGGTTCAGCCATCGATGATATGGCATGTACTGCCAAATGTGAAGCCAGTGCTGAGTCAGCCATACCAGCTTACTGATAACAGCAACTTGACTCTCTCTTAGGCCTTGGTGTAGCCTGCCTCTCCTTGTCTCCGGCTCTAGCTGCTCTGGTGAAGCATGAAGCCCACGTTGCTGCACCATTCATCCCCACATAGGCTGTCATTGTCTAAGATCAGCACCTGTAAGAGGATTCACTATGGGGACGTTCACGCTTTAGCCTTTGCCCTAAATTCACCAGGACTAGGAAGTGTCCTGAAGGGTCTTCTTCTTCTTCTTCTTTCTTCATCTGTTAGTATTCCATATTGTAGCTTTCAAAACAACATGCATTTTTCTTTGAGTTTCTTTTCTCCACACTGACCCAGAGCGGGTAGAGACAGACTGTTGGAGTAAGATGTGGCCAACTGTCCCACAAACCTCATTAAAATCACAGAAATGGGACAATAACCAGGAGGTTGTAGGGAACGGGACAGGGTCCCATTCCCGTTTCCCCTCACAGTTGTTTGATGGCTCTCTAACCAGCTTTCAAATGGGCTGAAATGAAATGTAGACTGTGTTTGACATGATAATTGGGTGGGGGGAAAGATGGCTGCTGCTGATGTGATTGATTTGAATTTTGATTCACATCCGTTAACGCATTATGACTCGAGCAACTAAGAAACAATGATCAGGAAAGAAGAAGAAGAAACTGTTTGATACAAAAACATAAGACATGCTGGGTGATGTGGAAAATACTATTATCATGATAATCATAGGAAACTACCCAATTATCACAAATCTCTCTCTCTGGGGGGGGGGTAGTAGTAGCTCAGTGTTAGAGTGTTTGTGTGCTTAAGGAAATGATGATCCAGATGTTGCGGGTTCGAACCTGGCGTAGGGCATCGTGAAGGGTATCAAGCCTAAATCCTCACACTCTTAAGTCCGTGTCCACCCTCACAATGTGGGGACTAATCATGACGTGTAAAAAATAGACATCTCTCTTGTGTGTGTGTGAGTGTGTGTGTGTCTATATACGTGTCTATATTTGTATATACGTGTGTGTGTGTGTCTATATTTGTATATACATGTGTGTGTGTGTGTGTGTGTCTATATATGTGTCTATATTTGTATATACGTGTGTGTGTGTGTGTGTCTATATTTGTATATACGTGTGTGTGTGTGTGTGTGTGGCACACACATGCTGTGCCATGGTGTGGCATGCCAGCTACGCTACTCAAAACCAGAAGGACTTAGTGCATGTGTTAAAAACAGTGCAGAAGGTCGAGAACTGTGCTCCCTAACTTGGACACGGTGTATGCTAGCAGTCTGCACAAGAAGGCTAGAAACATAAGCAGGGACCCGACCCTCTCGGGCCACAGTGTTTACCATCAGGGTAGAGATCTGCCCAGAGCTGTAGCCTCCATTACCCCACAACCTCATGCAATATGGGGGGGCTTAAAATGTACTCACGCCATCCATAAGTACATGTTGTGTATTGTATACAGATGGAAGGCACTACTTCTAATTTTATTATACAAAACCTTTTTATACTGTTCTCTCTGTGCTGTCACCGTGTATTTGGCTTATCCAGCTGCCTTATCTGATAAAGATGGAGGACACTGCCTCATTATATTTGTCTTGTTTGCCTCATGTACTTTTCTGTTCTCTCTCATTAATCTTGTTTTATCTTGTTTTTCTATCACTGCTGGTTTCTGAGCTGCCAAACATGATTTTGTTGTATCCCTACGATGAAGTGTCTCAATCAGTCATGAGATCTTCTTACAGATGTGAGCAGGGATCACATTGGCCGAGCTCTTGGTGATGTAAATTGTCTTATCAAGCCAAAGTTCATTTTCAAAGAAGTACTCCCCTCGGTGCTTCAGATCTCAGTTTAATGTTGGGTGGATTCACATCATTATTAATATAGATGACCAAATTGTGTCATAAGGCAATATTCCAATTTGACCCTGATACTCTCATCTCTGGAAAAACAGATGTAGCTCACTGGTAGAGCGTGTGATTCGGTGCGCCAGATGTTGCAGGTTCAAGCCCACCGCAGGGCATCAGGAAGGGCATCCAGTCTTAATCCGCTAAGTTCCCTCTAAGTACGTGACCCCCCCCTAATGTGGGTACTGATGGTGACATAAAATGGACCTTCTCCTACCTTTACATATAATGTCCTTTTTGGGCATTGCTACTTTGTCTGACAGCCCCACCTTGAGGCATGGGTAGACTGACTCGGTGGATGAAAAAGACATGTTCTGATTGAGTGTCAGCCGCTAGCCTTGAAGTTGTATCCTCAGGTGAAACCTCATTGCCCTCCTCTTGTTTGCCCACAGAGGACCATGTGTTGCTACACAGAGGAGAGGGCCTATGGCCTGCAGACGGTGTGTTTGTCTGTGCACGTCAAGATGCATTACTGGAAGAGGGTTATGTAGATTCTTGGAGACATTAGGTTGTGGTTGCAGTGAGATTTGTTCTGGAATGTTCCATTAAGGAGGAGGTGTTGGGGGGGTATCTTCCGGTGAGTCAGCCACTCCACCCAAGTCGGTAGATTACTCAGCCCATGTGTTACTGGAAGTGCACAGAGCAGACATCAGTTCTCCTCGGCTCTCTCTCCCCTTCGTTTGTCATGTCAGATGCTTTAGCCAATCTCTCCTCTTTCTGTTATGTATGGGTGTGTGTGTGGGTTTTTCAATATATGGTGGATCTATCTCTGTTCTCATAACCCTCTATGTTCACGTCTCCCCACTGTTATCTGTAGCTGTGCGTTTCCTCCCCTTTCTTCCCAGAGATGGTTCCGGCACTCCCTTCGAGATGGAGCGTATTCCTCGAACACTTCCGTCAGGTCCTCTCTGTGCTCCTTTCAAGCCTGGTTCACATATGCAGCCCCCCCACCACAACTTTGCACAGGCGGACTGTGTCTATATGAACAAGTTAAAAACTCTGACCCTTCCTTCCCAGTGCATAGGGGTGAAATGCTTTGGCATGGCTGTGATTCATCATGAACGAGCTCTGCTCTCACCAGACCAAAGCTCCTCTATATGACCGTCACCCTTCAGGGCACCCTGACCAGGCGGTTTGGTCTCTCCCGCTGTACCGCTGGCATGATTTAAAGGGCTCAGCGGTGGGACGGGGCTCTCCCGGGCTGCGGCCCAGTGTGCATATAGTGCCGTCCTTGGGATTTAGTGTGTAAGGATTCCTTTCCTCTTGCCTCAGACTGCATAATAGTCTGCTATTCTCAGCCGGCCGTCAGAATGAGAGTGCGTGTTTTGATCTGCCCCCTTCAGTGTGCTGTTGGTAGACGGCCCACTCTGCACTTTCTCTCTTTCACTCCTCTTAACGCAGGAGTTTCGTATTTGGCGTTGGTTTCACTGAGCTAGGTGATGGTATGAGGACATCCCCCTGTTCAGGAAAGCCAATGTGTCGCGCTCATTCAAGGATTCAGATCCATTCTGGGATATGGGAAATCTCCTCAGCCTTGCCCATAGCTTTTACCCCTGATAGGGGCACTGACGAACTTTTCCTCACAGTTGGATGTTTATATGGTTAATTAACTAGAATGCCAAAATACCATTTAGGCCCAAAGAGTCGCAGGACGGGCTCGACTAACGTAACCTTTTAAACGGACAGCAGTGTGACTAACAGAGAGTGTGATGGTGGGTCACTGCATCGGTAGGAGAAATGCGTTTGGTCCTCAGACACAGCCTTGAGGTGTCTCGGTAGATCCAGGAGGTCATCACCAGCTATGATATCGGGTGTTAAGTGAAGCCGTTAACATGCTTGTTCCCTGGCTCTATATGCTGAGAAACCCTCTGGAAAACGACCTTTAAAAACATTGTTAACTGCTGCTATTAAAGTAGCAACACCGCTTTGGTGGCCCACATACTGTTTCCCCCTTTGAGCTAAATGTCAGCAGTGGTTTTTATTTTCTCGGTACACTTTCAGTCTATTTTAGGTGATTTGGTTCCGATTCCTTAAAGGTCTAAATGCCCACCATCATGTTTGCTTCACTTCTGACTGTTTTTTTCTTTCAACTGGAAATGAAGACTGCCCCTAGCTGACAGTAGGCCCACTGTCCTGTCCTTTGGGATAGCTTTGACGTGTGTGTATAGGTGTAGCAAACCTGACTCTAGAACTCAGAGCGACCTGCATTGGGATCATCATTACTAATGTTTTCCATTTTGGGTGTTGTCTGTAGTTGCAGAACCTGGGGGTGAACCCTGCCAACATTGGTTTCAGTTACTTGACCATGGAGTCGGACAAGTTCATCTGCATCAGGGAGAAGGTGGGCGAGCAGAACCAGGTGGTCATCGTCGACATGTCTGATCCCACCAACCCCATCAGAAGACCGATCTCTGCCGACAGTGCCATCATGAACCCTGCCAGCAAGGTTATCGCCCTCAAAGGTAGACTTTGACCTTTAACCTAACCTCACAGTCAAGGGGGCTCTGGCCAGCAGACATACTGTGTTGTTTGTAAGTGAAACGTCAGCAGGTTTGATTTCTGGCTTCACAGCAAGATGTGGAAGGCCATATTTTGTTTTCATGTCTCAAGAAACAGCCCAATAGACTCCAGAGCACCAGGGATTTCTCTGTTTTAGCCTTGTTTTTGTCTCTTGCATTAGGAGCTAGGGTCCTCTAGTGTATGTGCAGTGTGGTTACGGTCATGACTAATGTTCTCTTTTCTCCACGCCATAAATATGTAGAGAGCACTCTGTTTCCTGACTGTACTAAATTGGTAGCATGAATCGATTTTCTGCCACTGAATCCAGCCCTCGGAGCACAAACACAAGTGCTGATCAGGATGGTTTGGCCATACTGCTTCTCTCTTTTTCTCCCTCTGTCCTCCTTCGCCTGTCATTGAATGATAGCCCCCCCCCCGTTGTCTTCTTACCCCACACCTCCCCCTTTGGTTTCTGAACCCCTGACTGATGCTATGCTTTCTCTCCCTTGCTTTCTGTCCTTTCTCAGACGGTGAGTGTCTTTCGGTCTGTCTGTCTGTTTCTGGCACTCTGTTGTGATGATACAGCTGCCATGTCTCTCTCATAAAAGCTACCCTCATCACACTCAAGGATTTGGAGCCATTTTGATTTGTTACCAAGCTAAAGACGGCTGAAGCTTTTGTCAGAATTTCACTAGTTTAAAAGAAAACAAAAGATCCTCAGTACAGGAGATGGTCCCATTTTAATTGTGGCACAGTCCCGCTCTACCCCACCACGAGCTAACCTGCTGGCACATACTTTTATGAGAATTATACATGTGTTGGCATGACCTGTTGTACGCTGGCACAGTTCACGTGTGGTATGCATCATCATATATCTCACTGGTAAGGGGCCGGGCCACTGTGTGTGTGTCTGCATTTGCACGCCTGTGTAAGTGCGTGCAGGGCTATTGTACCCATGTCTAGGCCTCTCCTCGCGGTCCATAAGGTATGCCACACATCCACCATTATACCTGTCCATGTGTGTGTTGATGGTCTTCAAATGGCTCTGCTGTGTCACTTGGTCTGAAGCTCTCTGTCTGTCTGTCTGTCTGTCTGTCTCTCTCTCTGTCTGTGTGTCTCTCTCTCTGGTTTTACTTTGTTCTTTATGTCGAGCAGAAATTAGCAGAAATAAACAGTAGATGGACTTGTTCTTACACGGCACTTCTCACCTGCTGGCTGTAAATTCTCCACTCACTTGGTCATTTAAGATGAGTGCAGGGTTTAGCAGTTTATTGGGGTGAACTAGGCTTTATAACCCTCATGAAAGCGTTGGCCTCTCTCTACATATCTAAGATGGACCAGGAGTAGGGAGGGAGTTAAAAGGATGGTCCAATATTCAGATGTGGACCAATGGGTAGGCCCACTGCCAAAATGTAAACCATGTGACTGGAACCTGCTACCACCCCCAAACTGATTGACAGATTTCCTCGATTATCACTAAATAAGAAGTACGACCGAGTTTGTGATGTTCTCTAGAATTTTGTCTAAATCTAACATTATGTGTATGTTTGCAAATATTTCGGTTAAACGGGCCCAAATTTTCTGGTTGAGAATCTATGACCCGAACTTTTCCATCATGTATGTTAATATTCCTCAGTTCCATGGGATCAAATGAAAGACAGGTTGAGGCTTTAAGGTGTAAAGATGGATGCTCTCTCTCAAAGAAGCACTTATCATCCTGTGTCTCTCTCTCTCACACCCGCCCTCACTCCCCTCTGGGCTCTTCTTTTCATGGTTAATTGAGAAGGGCTGTTATCCATATGTCCTATTGCTTAGTGTGCTCATGCTTTGAAACTCAAGATGCCTCTGAACTCTTACTGTCTTGTTCATACTTTTGTGTTCCTGCCCTTTTTAAATAAAAAACTTCTTCTCTTCAGCTGCTAAGACCCTGCAGATCTTCAATATTGAGATGAAGAGCAAGATGAAAGCTCACACCATGACCGAGGAGGTCATGTTCTGGAAGTGGATATCGGTTAACACGGTTGCCTTGGTGACCGATACCGCAGTCTACCATTGGAGCATGGAGGGGGACTCCCAACCTGCCAAAGTATTCGATCGGCATGCTAGTCTGGCGGGATGTCAGATCATTAACTACAGAACTGACGAGCAGCAGAAGTGGCTACTGCTGATAGGGATCTCGGCACAGGTATGAAAATACACATGGCAAAAACATGTGAGAGCATGCATGCCTGTCCAAGCCTCACTTCCTACAGTGGATGTGAAACGCACAGAGACGCCGCTCTCAAGAACCCGGAGCTACAAAGTATCTTTAACTTCCTCCGTCTCTTAGCTACACTTGCTGGTCTCTTATTTCCCTTCACATGCTGTCTGTTTCTTGTGTCTCTCGGCTGCAGCAAAACCGCGTGGTTGGGGCGATGCAGCTCTATTCAGTAGACAGGAAAGTGTCCCAGCCTATTGAGGGCCATGCTGCCGCCTTCGGGGAGTTTAAGGTGGAGGGCAATGCCAAACCTTCCACACTCTTTTGCTTTGCTGTGCGCTCTCAGGCTGGAGGCAAGGTGGGTGGCCTCAGATATTATGAATGACTGTTCAGTTTCACCATTCAGTTTCATTTAGCAGACGCTTTGATCCAAAGTGATGTACATTTTAGTGCTAGAAGCACTGTGCATTGGTCAGGAATCAAACCCGGGTCTCTCTTGGCCGTCATGAATTCTACCACTGAACCTCCAGTGCACTCTTTATTTTGATTTTTAAACTTTTTTTTAAATCCCCTTTTTTCCCCACCCAAATTTCCTATGGCTGTCGCTTTTTGATGCCCCTCTAGAACATCAACAGGAAGGAGGAAGTGGTAGCATGTGTCTCCTCCAAGTCACATGACCACTAGCCCTCACTAGTCCACACATCATGGTCTGGTGGGGAAAGCACAGTGCTTGGCCGTCAGAGGAGAATGAAGCAGAGTACTTTCCCTTCACTTAACCAAGAGGCCTGGACGACCCAGAGGGGGACACTAGTGAACCCAGAATACTTTATCCAACCTAACCCCTATACCCATGTGAGGCTTAGCCAGTTATGACCCACTAACTGCCACC
>OMLC01037357.1:0-15526 GCA_900302585.1 Regalecus glesne
ACTTTAAAGTTAAACCCTAACTTTTAATATCTATAAGTTGATATTTTTTTGGGGGGGGATTTCACAGTACCTCAGTGCTAGAGAATGTGTTTTGGGAAATGACAAGCCAGATAACGTGGGTTCAAACCCAACCCGGGGTATCAGGAGGGGCATCCGGCCTCAATCCTCCAAGCTCCATCTAAGTCCATGTCCACCCACACAACATGAGGACTACTCATGACATGTGAAACTGGACCCCACTGTACGGACAATAAAACTCCATTTGAAGTTTAAACACTGTGTGTTTATGAAACATTGTCAAAATTGTGTCTACTGGGGAGTGACATCGCTGGCAGACCATCCATGAATGGGAAAAGTCATTTTTTATAGTTTACCAACAGGCTACATTGTATGCAAAAATGTAGATATTACCACCACATTACATAGCTGTACATAGCATTGCCAAAAACACGCCATAACAAAAAATAACACCAATAATGCAACAAAAAAAACTTTTTTCATAAAAAACACTAATATCATTGACAAACACAGCCATCTGATAAACTGGAATCTTTTATATGAACAATGCATATTAACGAGCATTTAAAATCTAAATACAACACATTTAGCCACCAGGCTAATTTTCTTCTGTCGCAGATAGGGGTTCAGTGTCTTGCTCAAGGACACTTCGACATGCTTTCTGAGGGAAAGAGGGTTCGAACTACAAGTCTTCTTATTACTAGATGGCCGCCATACCTCTTGAGCTATGTATGCTAGCCCATGCTTCACGTGAACAACAATGATACACTAAACCATACAATCTATCATTCTAATGTAGTACGTCCTAGCAGTCTACATGGGATGTACTACAGGGAGAACTGCTTAAGAGGCTAAAAGATCCAAACAGTGCGACATCTTCTAATCCTAGTGATTCAGGTAAATACTATGGATGTGGACACAGATAGTGTGAATGTCCAAATGTTATCATGCTACTCCACTATGACCCAACCTAATGTCTGCTGCTGAGAACATTGCAGCGTTATTAAAGGCTTGGGGAGAGTTTAATTAAACAATGCTAATGAGCAACTAATTAAAAGCTTCCCGATCAAAACAAGCCACTAATTACCTGGAGCAGAGATGGATAATGAGCACACTACAATCACTGGCAGACAGGCAATCCCACAGAGACCTGAGCTGATCAATTCCTTTTGTATTAATGACCACTCACTTTTCTCTCTCAAGCCATGTCTTACCTTCAACTCTTTCTTTCTTCTCTCTCTCTCTGCTTCATCTCTTTCAATATATCAAGCTATACAGCATTTCCCACAGGGGAATAATTCATTCGTGGTGGTGGGTGGCACAGTGTTCAATAAAAAGCCACTCATACAGAATAGAATAAATCTATTTCTTTTGCAAATGTCCAGCTGCTCGAAACAAATAACTCTATATAATATCAGAATGAATAACTTAATGTGTAATTTTTCTTCCATTTTCAAGATATATCAAAGTTGAAAAAAACTGACCTTAAATCTGCTTCCACTAAATGAACAGGTCAAACTCTACTGCTACTCCTGTATCTGCCTGACATTGTCAAGTTAGGTGTCACCACAGCAGATCATCCATCGCCATCTCTTCCTGTCCTCTGTGGCTTCCTCTCTCACAGTAGCCACCTAAGTTTCCTACCTCACCACATTCATTAAACTCTTTGGTCTTCCTCTTCTCTTGCATGCCAGCTCCATATTCTCCCAGTATACCAGCATCTCTCCTCCACACAAGTCCACACCATATCAGTATTGCCACTCTTGCTTTATCTCAAAACAATCCAAGCTAACCCTGTCCTTCATCCCTCCCAATGAAATTCTTAGCATATTATAACAGGTCGAAATAAATAACTACGTACATAATAAAATGCATTGCCTTCTTTCAAAACACGTTCAAGAGACCAAAACACTTAAACTCAGCGTGTGCTTCAGAGTCACTTTCATTAGCCTTTTGTCATGTGCCTATTTGTACAGTTGCATTCCCTGTTGTAGCATTTAAATGGGCTTTGCTATGTAGAAAACTCTTTCTGATCCATCTGCATGGGTGTGCTGCGAGGGGCGACACATTAATGGAAATTCTGAACCATACTGGCATGTGGTCACCTCTCAGCTAGTTTCTTAGGTCAGATGCGACCTGAAAAAGGAAACAACCTTGCACAGCCTTCACGGATACAGCCATTCTCAAAGACAGCACAAGTGGACATTTTTGGGAGCGTTTTACACGATGTGGTCTACAACACAGCTGAGAATCACTCACCCTCACGGTGAAGACGGGGATGAGCAGGGCTGCCGCAGACGGAAGACTCAAAGCAGGGCGTCAAGTGTCAGTCTGTGTCAAAACTGGTGGTTGGTTGAACGTTCCCGATAACTGGAAAGATGGGTTCGTGTAGCGAGGCTAACATTGCTAGCTAGCTAGTCCAACTGACTGCTCTAAATTACGTTAAACTATGACGTATAACCTAGACACTTTCCAAAAATACGTCATTGATTTTAGGCGTCCGGCTCACAAACTTCTAAGCGCGGTGTTCTTTCTATCAAATTTCGGAGAAAAATAAATAAATGACTTGTCCTCAGTAGCACTTGACGCCGTTCGCCTCCAAATAACATGGACGTACCACCGGAACGCTGTCGCGCACACCTGACACACGCGTTGTCTTGACGAGGGGGGTTAAAGGTCAGCTGGATAGCGTTTGTTGTGACGTATTAATTGCGTGACATGAGGTGAGGAAAGAGGAATTTATGTTTCCTCTTATTGTCGTGGTTTATTTCAACAGCTCTGACACCTTCCCGGCACCGCTGTGCTTCATTACATCTTATTCTATAGAGTAAATCATTGTGTATGTATCCAGGAGATTGTTGTGTTGTCATTCTATGTGAGGTACCTGAGAGCCATGAAACAAAAGCTTTTTTTTTCAGAAAACATAAATATCATAGCATAACATAAATAATAACATGAATTAAAATGGATGTAGTGAATTTAGAAAAAAAAATCTTGGCCTTAGGAAGGGTCACCTCCACTTGGATGTCCGTCTGCCAAGCTTAACAAACCTAGTATAGGTTGCTTACTTTGTTCTATGTACTGCATATTATGCAACAAGAATATGGCCCATACACTAAAGTCCATGCTTCCAGTATGTAGAATTTATTAATAAATTAGACAATGCTTCGAATTCTATTATACCGTATCCATTCATCTGTCTATCTATCTATCCTTGTTTTACTGGTCTTATTTTCGACCTCTGAATTGTAATCAGATGCGTTTGAAGCCTCCCCTGAGCTACTCTCCAGTGTGTTAAAGGGGTCTCCACCTCTTACCCGTCTTGTCAGGTGTGTGACCATGATGAGCTTCCATTCCTCACCCTGTTAGAAAGTCTGTGACCTGCCCAACCTGTAACTACTACAGAGACCAGGTGTGTTATCAAATCAAAGCTCCACAACTGCCATAGGACACACCATGACATAGCCTGTGATGTTTCCCTATGCAGTACAGCTCTTCAGAAGAAAGTAACTAAGCAGAAATGGCCAGGGAGAGGAGGGAGGAGGGTGAGAGAATAAGAATGAAGAGTGTGAAATCTCTACTGATAGAATAAAGGGCCCAGAGGGCGTCTAGATTGAACAGATGGATAGGAGATGGCAAAGAAAAGAAGTGAGACGAGAGATGGGAAGACAAAAGCGCACAAGACCAACTGGAATACGGCTGACACACGGCGGGTAGTAACGGGTGGGCAGAGAAGGAAAGGCGCGACATGTGAAATCTGCAGAGTGAATTCCTGTGATGGAGATAGAGGAGAGATAAAAAAAGATGGAAAGATAGTGACGCCCTCAGCATTTTTCTCCTTTTTGATCCTCTCCTCACAACTAAAGAGATTAGCGATTTCTCAGAAGCGTCTCAGTCAACAGGGAACAAAAAATAGCATCTGCTTCCTCTTGTCTCTTTTTACTCTTAAGCGACTCTGCAGACAGCCATTTCACCCCGATGCGTGTTATTCCAAATCCCTGTCTGGATTATCTGAGGAGACATGGCTGGGCTGGGGCTTTCTGGCCTTGTTAAGGGGCGCTAATGCAAGAGTGAGTGGAGAGGTTCATCACTGCTGAAAACTTATTCAAAAGCAGGCGAAACGCCAGAGCCATTTTAATAGGAACCCTGTCCATCCTTCCCACACACTCACATTAAACTGTTGACTTTGAAATGAACCGGTGCTTTGAACTCCATGCTAATTAAATCATCAATACTTCTAACGCCAGGGCAGTGCAGGTATAAATATGGGTCTGACCTCGATAACACCATGCACGGGTGCACATGCACGTATAGAGGTCGGGGAGTGTATTGTACCATCTTCCATTTTACACTTTGGCAGAGAGAAACATTTAATCAGGTGGGCAGATCAATAGAGCAGCCTCTGGCAATGGCTAAAGCCGGTTCCTCTTACCTGGCCTGCCTTCACACTGGTGGAGTGAACTCCGGTCCTCCATGAGGGCTAAAGACTCGCTTATTTCCTTCAATGAAGGCCTAAAAACCTTCTTTTCCCAGGTCAACCCTGATCTACACATGACTGCTTGTGGCATGGTCCCGTTCATTTGGGGTCTCCTATAGGCTACACTTGTCAGTGGAAGCCATCACTAAAGCTGAATGTCAACAGGAACAGACTCAGTTGTTCCATTTGGAAGAAAACAATGACATTCTGGTGGGCGGAGCTTGAGTCAGCTGTGACCCTATAAATAAGGTCACAGCTGAAGCACTGGATGCCATCCCAGAACTTATGGACTTGCACCCATGTCTGTCCCAACAGGACCTCAAGTTATGGTTTTCCTCCAATTCTTTATGCCAAACTTGAACTCACGAGTAAAATGCTGGTGATCTGTGGAAGGGAACAATGGAGAAGTCTTCCCTCAATACACCATCAAACATGTGGGCCTGTGTTGATTTAGTCTCATAATTAAGACAAGAGACACACAATCAGATTCTTCCAATTATATTAATCATAGTTATTATCCATGAAAATGGGGCCTCGGTAAATCAGTGGTAGGGTGTGAGGAACCAGAGGCCGCAGGTTCGAACCCACCACAGGGCGCCAGGCAGGGTATCAGGCCTTAATCCCCCAAGCTCCATCCAAGTCCATGTCCACCCCCACAACATGGGTCTAATGGTGACACGCTCTCAGTGATTACCCACATTAGAATGAAATGGCATTTTGTGTTGCTAGGGGGATGTTGAAATCTGTAACACAATGAGATTGGAGTCGAAAGGCCGGGATCTGATTGGATGTCCAACAGTACTAGGTCAGCACCAATTAGAGCAAATTACAAGTTTCTCACATCTGTAGAGCCAGGCTACTTTCACAATATTGGTGGCCTTCCTGTTGAATGGCTACACTAATTGTAGTTAATTTCACATGTAATGCTGGGAGCCGCAGTATCTTAGTGACAGGGAGTGCACTTCAAGAATTGATATGCTAGAGGCAGCAGGTTCAAACCCACCACAGGGCATCAGGAAGGACATCTGGCCTTAATCCCCCAAGCTCCATGTAAGTCCACGTCCACCTCCACAACATGGGGACTAATGGCGACATGTAAAACGGAGCTCCTTCACACATGCAATGTTGGCTATGGGATCATTTTTCTATGCTCTGTATGTTGGGACAAGAATGGAGCTATAGAAATAGCACATAACTCATGTGTTCCTCTAGAGTCCAGGTATGGTTCCTAATCCGTTCTCTGTGGAGGCCCCTCTTTCACACCACGCTGAGGAGCTGAGCCCCCATTGTTGAGGTAGCTCTCAAGGTGCGGCCTAACCTTTATTTTTCAGCTCGACAAAAGCATCAGCCACTTTCTGTGTCTCGGATGCGTTTACTTTGATATTTCACTCATATAATGCTGATGCTGTGACAGACGAGGAGGATGCTTGTAGGTGTTAGCTAGCTGCTCTGACAGGATCATGAAACAGATATACGACATGTTGGATTGGCCTATCTATCACACTGAGAATGCAGATGACAAGATGTAATATTTTTGAGAGGAGTATAAATCTGAAGCTAAAATCTTGAGGAAAATGGAATTAAGGCTTTTTGGGGTCTTTTATATATTTCTCAGGGGCAGCACGGCTCAGACGGTAGAGCGGTCATCTGGCGATCAGAAGGCTGCAGGTTCGACCCCAGCATCTGCAGAGAAGTGTATTGAAGTGTCCTTGAGCAAACACTGTTTCCCTAATTGCTCTGTCCAGTGATGAAATGGTAACCTGTCCAGAGTGTTTCCATGCCTTTCTCCCAATGACCACTGGGGAAGGCTCCAGCTTCCCCATCACCCCACTCAAGATCGGCGGTTGGACCCTGGATCATGGAGGGGAAACTCAGGTTGGAACCACAAAATCGTGGCAAACTTTCATCCATGCAAAAGCATGTTTGCACATTTACAATGTCAGAAAATAATGGCTCAGAAATACTCTGACTCATCTGAGCTAGGCAGCGAGGAGAGCCTGAGCTACATACAACTGACTGATCTGCTGCTGAGGCCGTCTGGCCGAGGCAGTCTCCACAGATCTAGATGATGAAATCGTATGAGGAAGGCGGACGGGGCCGCATGGGCCTAGCCGTTTCCTCTTAATTTGCCTTTTGTTGGGGGGGTGAATAAAATGTCCTTGGTGTGTGTCGGGGCGTCTCAGACGGACTGACGTCACCATAGGGAGAAAACATCGGACTGTGCACGTCTCACGCCTGCAGCTGATCCTCCCGCCTAGTCGCACATCAGCAGACTAACTGAAAGAGGTCACATTTAGCCCGTCGTTTGAATGTCACATGCCTGAAACGTAAAAATAAGCCAATGACTAGAATTTGGTGGAACCAAACACACACACTCTCCTAATCCCGTTATGCTTGCCTGGGTGGTCAGGTACTACATGGTGATGCTATATAGGGCAGTCCTTAATGATGGCTCTTGAGAGTGATGCTCTTTGACTCCAGCCGAGTCCTCTAAAAATAGTCATGGAGTGGGTAAATGGACTTGGATTGGTCCTTGTAAACATGCAGTAAAAATACAAACACGGGTTTTAGAAATAAGCTTTCAGCCAAAGTGGCCATCCAACACGGGCTTGAATGAATTTTCCTCAACAGCAACATCAGGAGGTCTGTCTGACTGTGTCACGGTTGGCGGGTGGAAGAGGGGCAAATGAGTTGTCCTGAGGGTCAAAGGTCCGTTCTCACATCACCATCATCCTCACATACGGACGGACTTAGAGCGAACTCGGGGGGGTTAAATCTGGCTGTCTTTCCTGTCATACCGCCATGGATTCAGACCCGCGACATCTGGCTCATCAGCTCCGGATGCACGCACTCTACCAGCGAGCTACCGTGGCCCACTGAATGATTAATCCCAAGGGTAAACTTACATATTAGCAGTAGGCCATTACAGCACAGGACACACGGAACAACTCGGTCCACTACCCCGTCCCTCTCCTGGCCCATCCTCTCTTAACTGATACATTGATGGAGGGACAGGAGGATAACAAACAGTACAGAAAGGAGCTCTGGCAGCTGTTCAGCTGAGCTACTGTATGGGCTGCTGCTTCCAAACTGTTTTAGGTCAAAGCAAAGCATCCCTCCTCAAATACACCTCATCTCAGCTGCCAGGCACGATAACAGCCACTCGTCCGAGCGGGAAACGTCCAGAGTACACACTGCAGACACATACTGTGGTCACTCACGCAAGCAAATCTGGGCAGCAATAGACACACACACACACACACACACACACACACACACACACACACACACACACACACATATGCATGCAAATGGAACAGTTTGGACAAATTGAGCACTTTTCTAATATTCAAGTTTCCACTATGGCAGCTTCTTCCTGGAGATACAAATGAAACACGGGACTACACCACCCTCATATCTGGCCCTTACTTTCTCCATCCTCCCGTTAACAGTATGGAAGAGAAATAATAGATCATTATTTCTAATGGGGACTAATGGGGTTTCAGTCTGTGACTGTGTGCTTGATGTATATCAGTGACCTGGTTTTATGCTCGGGGCCATTAAGAGGTTTTTCAGTTTTGGCCTCTGAAGCTGCAGCCACTGTTGAAGGCAGCTGCAAACTCATGGACAGCTCCCACACTGCACCACACACACACACACACACACACACACACACACACTTCCTTCCCTCTCTTCTCCCGTCCTCTACATTCCTCCTCTTTCCTCCTCCCGAGTGAGAGGGGGAGGAGGAGAGCAGATAAGGCCTCGTCCTCTGAGAAATCACATATCACAAGTTGACAATGTGCTCCGCAATGCTGTCTGAGGAATACTGAGTTTGTCCATCCACCTTAAGTGGACGGAATAGGTGAGCTCAGTGCTGCGTTTTAAAGAGGTCGAGCGCTGTCATCCTACACACACAAGCGTTCATCCTCGTATGGCTAGAATACAACAGGATAGAACAAAAGCCTCGGGGAATTTATTCTCAGCATTTATTCATTCAGACGTCAACTGCTTATCCAAAGTTGGGTCGCAAATCTGCAATGTGCCCTTGAGCAAGACGCTGAACGTCCAACTGCTCCCCGGATGCTTTAGGTGCACTTACCCCCCCTCTACAATAGCATGGGTCTCTGCGTTTATCCCATCCTATTGTATAGGAGCAGTGAGCCCAGCTGCAGCGCCGCAGTTAGGGGGTTCAGACTCTTGCTCAAGGGCACCTTGGCATGCTTTGCCAATGACTAGACAACTGCCCTACCTCCCGGGCTATGCCACCGATGAGGAAACGCATTGTGCGCAATGAGCGTTCATGCTCATTCAGCAGTGATGCATTGAGAAATCCAGGACCAGGCTCCAGGCCCACGATAAATAGTAATAAAGGAGTGTGGCTGGACCTGCCGCACTGCTATCACTGAAGCTGCAGTTATGAGGCCCAGAGGTAATTGTAGCTAATGGGTATTTATTACATAATGCCAGCAGGTGATGTGCTCATTTTTCAGAGTCAGAGTCTGTTGTATTTGCAAAATAGGTTTTCATATCCCGCAAATATGGCCTGCTGAGCTGCCCTAAATAGTATGAGAGAAAAGATAATGCATAAATAGTTCTCATTACTTTTACCGCTTACATGCACATGGAATGAGGGGTCCATCTTTACACATCTCCATTAGTCCCCGCATCGTGGAGGGGGACTTGGATTTAGAGGGAGCTCGGAGGATTAAGGCTGGATGCCCTTCCTGATGTCCTGCAGAGGTCTTGAACCTGCAGCCTCTGGCTTGTCAGTTCCCAAAGCACACACTCCGCCACTGAGCTACCATGTGTATGGAATAGAATTGCTTCATTTGCCACACGACCAAGGCCGACGGAACGTGTCCCCTGCATTTGACCCATCCTGCTGTAAAGGAGCAGTGAGTGTAGCTTCCACACGGTATTTGGAGAACTGTTAAGGGTTCAGTGTCTTGATCAGGGACACCTTGACATGATTTCTGCAGGGGCCGAGGATCAAGCTAATCTCCTATTACCAGATGACCCCCGTACCTCCTGAGCTACAAAACCCCTCTAGCGGAGAGCAATGGTTAAAACTCAACCTGGGCGAACCTCATTCTGGATCATGGCATCCCCTCTGCCAGGTAAGTCTATCCAGATAGAACGTGATTTAAGATTGCAGAAACAGGATTAGAGGCTTTCCAGGGATTCTCATCTACATGTCGTGCAGGCTCGACGTTCCCCAGCATAGCTCTGGTTTCAGACTGCCGAGTGTTGAAAAGCAACTTGTGTCAGCTCTGCTCGGGGTGTGCTTGGGAGGGATGTGACGCTGCTCTCTACTTTGTATTAATGCTTTATGTTGTATCTGGGACGCATCACTTCTCATTATGACGCGGCCTCACAGCATCACAGATGAAGCGATGTGTCTTGAAGCATTGGCTCTGAGTTCACCCGCTACCGCTTGGCCATCCAACACACATCCAACAAAAACAAACCTCTCAAGGACATCGCGCCAGGGAGACGATCTCAAGCTATGAACAGTTGCTGTTAAGACTCAGACTTGCATGAGGTGAGGGGACATATCTCCTGTTACAGCCGATCTTTTTCAACACAGACGCTTTCAGATCTTTCATCGCACAGGGGCGCAGGGTTCCGACGAGACGAGCCCAGTGATCTGTTTGCACCAGCTCCTTATCTTGTGCAAGGACGAGCAGCGAGCAATCAGGAATTCGGATTCATCAAAGACGGATGAAAACACCCACCCGAGCTGGGAGTCGAGCTCTGACATCAGCCTCTCCTATGGCCCACACAGGTCAGGCCGCTGATGGGCTGAGCGGAGCAGACGAAGGACTGGTGCAGCTCCGCAGAAGGAAAGTCTGACTCGTGCTTCATGTGGTAGTACAGGACTGACTGTGACGTCTGGGAGAAGCAGGGAGCGGTGCACACCGCTGCTGCCACTCCCCAATCAGGAAGAAATCCCTCTCATCTCTCCTTATGCCTGTAATGTGATGCTCTGTTACTATCCGCCAGCTTCCTGAATGTCAGGCCTGATTTGCAGATGACATGCTGCTCTTCTTGATGACATTTCCTGGAGCAAAGCTAACCTCTTCCTCTTCTCTCTCTCTCTGGATATCATTTGCTTTCATTTCCTTTTCCTGTTTTTCCCATTTGATTGTTTTGCTCCGAGGTGTTGTAATGAGCTATTCCCACTAGCATAGAGGCTACCCAAAGCCCGCGTTTGAACCTCTCTCCCAAGGTTTCGGACGTCCCTGGAGCATTGACTGTTCTGAGATCCGGAGCCGCTGGCATTCCGGCTTGAACCCCGAGACCAAAGGGGATAATCTGCATGGGGAAAATGACTAAGCCCAGTAACTAACTTCTCAACAGCCTTACTGAGACAGAATTGCGACATGGCGGTGCGGCGGTTAGCACTGTCCCCTCACAGCTTGAAGATTCTGGATTCAAATCCTGTCCCAGATCCTACCAGTGTGGAGTTGACATGTTCTCCCAGTGTCTGTGTGGGTTTCCTCCCACCATCTAAAAGACATGCATGTCAGGGTTAATACTCCTGCCTGTGCCCCTGAGCAAGGCGGTAGGGAAAAGAACTGGAGGTGGTCCCCGGGTGCTGCAGCCGCTCACTGCTCCTATCCAACAGGGTGGGTTAGATGCAGAGGACACATCTCATTGTTTGTATGTACAATAAGAAATGAATAAAATAAAATAAACCTGCTTGTAGATGCTCCCATATGAGAGCATGAGAATATTTTCAAGCCCACTTTAACAACAATACAAATACTTAAACATTGGTTAGAAATGATGAGAAGAAAAGAAGCTTTAAGCCAAGTCAAGTCCATTTTTTCACAATTATTACAGATTGACAATTCACCTCAGTGGACTTTACATCATCACAACATCCGGTCCTAAGACCCTCACATCGGATAAGGAACAATTCCCTTGGAAAAAAAACTTGAACAGAGCTTTATGCATTTGTCATTGTACATCCAAACAAAGAAATGTGTTTAACCGTCCTATTGTATAAGAGCAGTAGGCAGCTGCAGCATTCAGGGATCAATTGACAGGCTTTTTGCAGAGACCAGGGATTGAACTACCAAGCCCTCCGATTGCTAGACATCCTGAAGAATGCTGCCCCTTAAAAAAAAGACAGCTCTTTATTTTGTGCCAAAGTCGTGCCAATGCACCGCACAACCCCGAAAGGGGCAAGAATGTACAACATTAGGGAGGCTTTGTAAGTGAGATAAGATGAGATAAGATGAGATAAGATGAGATATGAGGGGTAGTTTACAGTGTTATAGCAATAAGGTGGAAAGCAGAACAGAGGCAGAGGGAAAATTGGCAGCTCAGGTTGAGTGAATTGATATTGCATTTATATTACATTTGTTTTGTCCACCTCATTGCACACTGAAAGTAAACCCTGAAAGACTAAATGGCATCAAGGAGAAGGAGGACATTGAATAGGACAGACTTTGCACCTCCTCCGCGAGATCGAAGTGATGTTACTTTTGCCTGGCTGAAATGGTTGAGGAGGTTGTGGGTGAATTATCACAGAGTCACTAGTCAGATAAACATGATGTGCATTAGTATCGTTTTTTTTTACTGTTGTGATTTGCTAAAATGATGGCCATCGTGCTGTAAACCTCAGCATACAGTGTTAAAGCGGCTATGGGAGAGGAGTGTCAAAATGCTTCCAGAGCAAAACTTATCACAATGTGCTGAAATGCCAGCTGATATATCAGCATGCCACCAGGGTTAAGGCGGCCTTAAAGCTCTGTCAAATGAGTCGTCTGGCTTCAATGGGCAGCACAGAGCCCGAGGGTCAGAGAACAGGTCAAGCTAAAGCATCTTAGGGGAGATGAAAGATTATTCCCACATCTTAACCCGCTGGGTATAACTATCATCATTAGGACTGTTTTTCACAACACAGCCTCAGGGTAGTAATAAATGAGTCTTTGGACAGCCAAATGACTGGTCTTGAGAAGCCCTGACATTATGCACCACTGTAAGGGCAAAACTCCATGAGCAGCAGGCTGCCTCCATTAGACAAGACAATGTAATTCTCTTTACTGGCCTCCCCGTGGCCCTTTTTTAGCTCAGATGAGCTGAGTCTTCATCTACACTCACCAGAGAGATCCTCAGACATCCACACAGGATCCTGCTGCCTCAGCCAGACTCCAGGAAGGACTGATGTGTTGGTGTGCTTGAGGGGGCTGCGTCTGGAGGGAGGACTGGTGGGGGTCTCAGACGGTCTGGTAAAATGTGGGCCGATCGGGCCCGATCTGAGAACTCTGACAAAGACCCAGCTAGCACAAGGCAGACTCAGGCATCCCATTAGCCTTTGAGTCTAAATGTCAGCATCACCACTGGCCTACTTCAGCAGGCTATTCCTTTCTCCTCCTGGACCACCAGTGTAAAAATACAAATGGAAGCATGGAAAATGAGTCAAATGCCAACCGAGACTATTAAAGAGGAAAAACACTATTTTCATAAGAGCCTTTTGCTGATCCTGAAAATAACTCCCTCCTGATACAACAAGGATGAGGGTTTGTTCGAGAATGAAGTTGTCTCAATAGAGGCTGAAGTCATGAACGCATGAGAGGACCATCGTCCCACGACCGGGTTCTCATGCAAAAAGCAAAGAAGTGCAAACACCAGGAAATAAAAGTCATGGAGACACGTTTCTTGAGTGCAGGTTCATATCTAACCAGTAACTGTCTGGTGACGATGGAATGTATGCAACAAATATCTGCTAAGTATCTGCATGTATGCCTGGGTCTGTACGTGTAAGTGGAAGCGTTTGGGTGCAAATGCATGTGTGCATAGGTATGCATTAGTGTAGGCGGTTGCACAAGTGTGGGTGGTTCTGTATTTGTGCACTATGTGTATCCTAGTTGCTGCAGCCTGAGGCCATGTCCTGAGAATGGCCCTTGATGCCCGAGTGCTCCGTGTGACATTTCCTGGTAAAGGCCATTGTAAACAAAACCATCCCCAAAAGGAGCCACGGCACAAATTCTCTACCTCTCTCAGCAAAACCAAACGCTCACCTCAGCCTCACCCCTCACAAGGAGAAAGGGGGGAAAACTGTCACTTGTCCATGAAGTAGAGAATGTAGTGAGGGGAGACAATATTATGAGTCCCGACATCTTTCCTGTTGGCCCCATTCTCAATGCAATTACTAGTGGGGTGGCATAGCTCAGGAGGTATAATCCGAATATTGGGGCTGGGTTGAAGTGTACCTGAGCTAGACACTGCAACCGTAACTGCCAAGGGAAGACAGATGAAAATTAGGCTGGTGGTAAAATCTGGTTTATTTACATTCTAAATGTTCATCAATATGCAGTGTCCCTATAAAGGAGGAACTATCATGATTATTATGATTATAATGATTTATTATCAGTGCAGTTTGTCTGAATCTGCTCCCTGAGTACCAACAGCAATACTGGTTTTCTATTCTGCGATGTAGGTGGCCCCGGTAGAGCACTTGCTCCAGGAATTGAGAAGCCAGAGGCTGCAGGTTCGAACCCACCACGGGGCATCAGGAAGAGCATCTGGCTTTAATACCCCCAAGCTCCATCTAAGTCCGCGCCCACCCCCACAATGTTGGGACTGACCATGGTGGGTCAAACGGACCTCACTCATGTAGCTATTGACGTGGGAGAGTAAAATGGCAATAGGCATGGTCCATCCATACTGGGATGGCGTCTAGGACTTTACCTGTGCCCCCATCCATACGACTAGTCGTTGTGTCAGGAGGGGCAGCTGGATTTTGGCCAGTAAGCAGCTGGGCAGTAAGATTTTGCCAAATCAGTATGTGGATAAATAAGATTATAACGGATCATTCCAGGCCCGGGTTAATGGAGGCCACCATTAGTATTGTGCCCTCACAGGGTACCAATGGAAACTATGAAATCCACTGTGGCAACACCTGAAGAACAAGGAACAAGCTGAAAGAAGAAGCAAGAAGCAAATGGTCATTCCTTTCTCCCTGTTTGTCTAAGTGTCAGTGACCACAGGCTGGACTTACTGGAACAGCAGATGCATGGAAGACACGACCTGGCAGGACAGAAGAACCTGCAGTCCTGTCGGTACTCAAAGACCAGCTTGAGATCTGCTAAGAGAGTGAGCATCTCTCCAAATGAGAGTTTAATGAAAGAAAGCTATTTCTCTTGGCCTTAAGTGATCTTCCACTTAGCAAACTGTCCATTTCAGATAGACTCCACATTTGGCTTATTAAGGAACCATAATGTTGGAAACAAATGGACACTGTGGAAGATGGCTTGCATGGCAGCAGATGACTGCTGACTAATTTGAACACCGTAAACATTACAACAGAAGCTAACGGGAGCCAAAAGACACCCAGCACATGTCTAGCAGGCAGAGCATTAGCCTTCTCTCTCTCTCTCTCTCTCTCTCTCTCTCTCTCTCTCTCTCTCTCTCTCTCTCTGTCTCTCTCTCTCTCTCTCTCTCTCTCTCTCTCTCTCTCTCTCTCTCTCTCTCTCTCTCTCTTTCTCTCTGTCTTTCTGTCTCTCTCTCTCTCTCTCTGTCTGTCTGTCTGTCTGTCTGTCTGTCTCTCTCTCTCTCTCTCTGTCTCTCTCTCTCTCTCTCTCTCTCTCTCTCTCTCTCTCTCTTTCTGTCTCTCTCTCTCTCTCTCTGTCTGTCTGTCTCTCTCTCTGTCAGTCCTCTCTCTCTCTCTCTATCTGTCTCTCTGTCTGTCTCTCTGTATGTCTGGTTAACCTATTGGGGGTTCGGGTTTGCAGCTCAAAAACTCCCGTGTAACATCTATCTATGTATATATTCATATATCTGTCTATCTTCCTATCTGTCCGTCAGTCCATCTGTCCGTATGCCCTTCTGTCTCCCTGTCTCTCTGTCCGTCTGTATGTCTGGTTAACCCATTGGGGGTTCGGGGTTTGCAGCTCAATAACTCCCGTGTAACATCAATCTATGTATATGTTCATATATCTGTCTATCTTTTTAGCTGTCCGTCAGTCCATCTGTCCGTATATCCGTCTGTCTCTCTGTCTGTCTATCTGTCTCTCT
>OMLC01037361.1:0-14463 GCA_900302585.1 Regalecus glesne
ATATAAACACCCCAAATTCACATAAACTAATTACAAAATGAGAGTTATTCCTGCAACACAGGTGGATAGATAAATAGATAAGTGAATTGTGGATAACAAACACCAGAATACAGGAGTTCCTTTGTGTGTCATAGTGTTGGCCTCCCCTCTGGTTTGTATTCGTCCTCATAATCGATGGGTTTTAAGGGGAATTATAGGTCTCTGAGGCAAACATTCCAGAATGTAAACAGACCTCTCTCTTAATGGTTAGAAGCTATTGTTATTCCTGAAAATACAGGATAGTCTGGCTAAGCAATGATATAACTAACAAGAATGTTCAGAGCTGAAAAACAAGGAAAGAAACAACATATTTGAACCTTTTTAACATTTGTGGATCCTTTATCATCTGTGTTTTACCCCTGCAGCATACATGATATGTTGTCCATCCATCTATCTATTCACTACAGACTTCATTTAAAAGACTGGAGCCTGTTCCAGCAGGGACTGAGGGTAAGGCAGGGCGACACCCTGGACAAATCACCAGTCCATCAAATGTTTGTTCATTTTATTGTCCTTCGAAGTCATAAAGATTAGAGTAGTTTCGGTTGAATAGACCATGACAGCTTTATTGTTTTACTCAGTCAAATTACTGTAACGATGCCGACATTATTCATGGGCCCTTACGAAAGCTTGAAGGTCACACTACCAAACTTCTAGTAATGCAGCCTAAAATCACTGGAAAATAGAACCACAGGTAGAGCAAAACAAATAGATAAATAGGAGAGTTCTGGGCACAAAAAATATAAATCCAGCTATCCGAATCAAGAAAAAAACATGCCTGCATACTTCAGGATTGTTAAACTTCATGGTCAGAAAAGATTGTCAAGATTTGAAAGATCCTTGAAATCCAACCAGAGCAAACTGCATCCACCATGAGACCACCAACGCATCTGAATTGAGATGAAGGCTATTGAGGAGAGTTGTGGGGGCTCGTTTGGAGATGAACTACACTTGAACTACCTTGTTACTGCACCAGAGAACTGGAACCCAGACTGGAGATCTCAGTTAGTGGTTGCATCTCAAGGCAGTAACAAGCATTTTATCTGAATCTAGAGTAGATTTAAAAAAATATGTGTTTTTCGACACGTCTTCGAAGAATAAACCTCCAATCACTCTTCGAGCAGACCATCTATCTGACCAGAGAATGAAACGCCACGCCCGCCTCTCACTGCTGCTGCCTACACAAGACGAGAAGGGGGAAGTGATTGGAGGAGCGTCACCATGGCGACTCAGTGACGTCATATCCCTTGCTCTAATTGGAGGAAACCCCGTGGCCCCAGCTGCAGCATACTGGTCTGTCAAACTATCCCATAAGACCCGCCTCTATCCCCCGCGCAAAACAACCATTTGTCAATACCTCTAGAAATGACTGTCCGTCAAACGAGAAGCTGGTTCAAGATTGGACGGGAAAAAGTCAAACCTCAACGCCCCATTCAGCAGTTCAGCTGGATATGTTCGACTGGTGCCGTTCTTTGCCTTTCTAACCAACCTCTCAAATCGGATCAATTTTGCGAGGCGAATTTTGGAACTCCACTGGTGAGAATCGTTGAGTATCTTATCCTTTAGCTTTCTTGTGTGTGTGTGTGTGTGTGTGTAAAGATTAAACATTGACGCTCAAGTTTGTCCGAGACCAATTCTGCCGCGCTTACCATTTTGTATGAGCAACGTCTGCGTGAACTACATTTTTATTGAAGGAGTGGCCCGAGCAAGCTCCGCTAGCTAGTTTTAGCTTTCGTCAACGATTGTTAACCCAACCTAGCTAACGGTGTTAGCCAGCTTTGTGGCGGGTTGTCGAGCAAATGTGTTTGGCTGGTGATGTTTCCTCTCGATATCTGTTACGCTGACCAACTCAATGGTGATAAATTATTTGAGTATTTTTAAGGCCCATTTATTTCGTAGTGTGTATGCAGTCGAATAATGGCTCACTTGACTCGTATCACGTTTTGTTGCTACCAAGCCGCTGATTCAATCTGATTTTTCATTCACGAACAGCGACTAAGCCGTCCATATGACCTCAACTTTCATTCATAATAGCAGGATGGAAATTCTTCGGGCTCTTGCGTGTCCAGAATTCGTATTTTCGACCTCCATTAAGTTGATATATTCATCCAAATTTGTTTGTCAATGCTGTGCTAGTTTAATTTTCCTTTCTTTGGCAGGTTGTAACGTTGCCGTTGTAACCACCGACTGAGATCCGTCCCATCTATAACTTCGACTCCTCGACTGTCACTTTCCTGGACTTCTAATTTGCTGTTTATCAGTGAATACTACCAAACACAAATAAATTAAAAAAAACTATGGATAAAGTGGAGCTCATTCAGAAGGCCAAGTTGGCCGAGCAAGCCGAGCGCTATGACGATATGGCAGCATCTATGAAGGCGGTCACAGAGAATGGAGAGGAGCTGTCAAACGAGGAGCGGAACCTGCTATCTGTGGCTTACAAAAACGTGGTCGGAGCCAGGCGGTCGGCGTGGAGGGTCATTTCCAGTATCGGGCAGAAGACTGAGGCCGGCGACAAGAAGCTGCAGATGGTCAACGAGTATCGGGAGAAGGTGGAATCTGAGCTGCGAGATATCTGCAACGACGTATTGGTAAATTATTTCCATGATTCACAGTCATTTATCGACGTCTTGATGGCTGCAGGCTCTATGTGGGCGTGGATGTATATCATTGTAATGTGGAAATCTGATTTAGAAAATTGTTCGCCGAGACATAAGCTCGAAGCGGAGTGATAATGCACTGAATTATGAACGTTTGATTGTTTTCATATGCGGTTAAGCGTGCCATTGGAAAAATACTATAACACATGTAGTCATTGCATCTTTGACTTGAGTTCACTGTAGAACCAATGCTGCACATTATGTTTGGCATATTTCAACTCTGCCTACTGATGTGTGACTGTATGTGTGCCTCCCTTGAAAGAAAGGGGTACTTTTTTCTTGGAGGAGCAATCCCTATCTGGTCTGTGACATAATTGATAGAAGAGGCCATATTTGTAACTGTTCTCGAGTCAGTCGGTGTTATGAATGAGTCGGTATTGTCATTTATCTTCATAATTATCTATGCATGTACACCCTACCTCTAGAATCCACATTTGGACAACACACAATTGTTTTAGTTCAGCAATATGATTCCCATGTTGGAAGAGAGTTCCTCTATTCTATAAATGTGAACCCCCACAGCTAAAGAAGAGAAGGAAGTATTATGTAGTCCTCCCACCATTCCTTCCTTTTGGAACTCTGTAGCTGGAACAATGGCTTGAAACCTTGTGAAAGCAAAAGGTCATGATGGCTATGGCTGCCAGCAAGGTGTGTCAGAATGGGTGGGGGAAGCAAACGGGAATACACAGGAAAGCAGAACTGCTCTATAGCGTTGTCAGTGAGTTAATTTCAACTGCTTAATAACTACACGGTACCCATCTGGCACATGGGACTGTAATGTGGTTATCCAAGTGTAAGGGTTCATAAAATAGTGTTGCATTCATAAAATGCTCAAATTACATACAACCCAGCTCTCTAATATCCACACAAATAGCCCATTACTTGACCATGTATTGAATGATTTGTTTCCCAATGTAGATTTGTGCAGAAAGATATATTACATTTCTACATCGTACCTTTATAGGTCTAGCTGCACTATAGTTCAATAGGTCTTACAGTTTGGTGCATTTATATTTTAACATGTTTTCTTTCTGGGTGCAATGAAAGTTATGAGAATTGTTCTGCGTTTCTGGTCCCATAAAAGCAGTGCCAAGCTATTTTCCATTTGAAACCAGCTTCCTGCGCAAGTTTCCTAAAGCTGCATTAGAAGTTTGTGTGCATGGCCCTGACTCAGCCCATCTCTACAGTGTTGACTGAGGGTGTGTCAATGGAGGAGGGCGTTTTTCCGCACCTCATGCCTTAACTTGCCTCCTCACCTCTTGGTTGTTTTTTTGCTCCCCAGGAACCAACAGCACAATGATTACAAGAGACCAGTAAACTGTTGCACCCTTGTATTTAATTTCCGGTGAAGATCATAAAATGAAACGAGTGACTTCAGATTCAACCATAACTAAAGTAAAAGATTAGAAAGCTATCAGCCCCAGCAAGGAAGTACCAATGACTGAAGGTTTGGTTATTAGACCAGCTGGTTTCATCTGATTTTTTTTTTTAAATATATTTTTTTAATTTTTTGACTTTAGGGAACAAATAGTTTTTCAAAATGACACTCATTTTTTTACTGTACAATAAATTCAATAAATGATAGAGAAACAATCTATTAATGTGCTGCTGAAGGCTTTGCTCCTACAATGCTTGGTACTTATATTGGATATCACTTTTGTATTTTGAGACTGGATATTGAGACTTGAATGCCCTTAACTTAGGGGATGTCGTCAGTGGAGGGGGAAAAAGTCAAGTTCGATAAGGGGCTCTCACTTCTACGCACATGGTCCATTTCACATCAGCCCATGCTTATTACACCCCACGGAGGTGTGTAACCTTGGCAAAACATGTTTCAAAGTCAACCTCCCATTTAGGTTGTCATGGAGATGTCCTATATTGTGATGAAATATTTTTTTTGAGGTTCTTGGATGCAATGATTGTAAAAACACAATCAAGGGATACAAGAGTCTTTCAGCCGGAGAATTGCACTACTAATTGTAGTGATATTGATTAGACAAGAGCGGTGGATATATGAAGCAATTTAGAGAGCTTACCAGTTATCTAGTGACATTTTAGCTAGGTTCTGTGAGTGGCTGAAACTGGAGTACTGTGTGAATTCACTTAGCAGAGCTGCTCTTCTGCCTGTCTATTGTGCAGTTCATGCAATGAGAGAGGAATGCTTGGCACTTGAGACACGCGCATGTTTCGGCTGAGCTAATCTTTGTGTCAGTAAATGACTGGGGAGTGGCTGCCTCAATGGTTTGGGCTCAGGCAGGGCCCTGGCTCATTCTCCTTAAGGCTATAGAGGTGAAAAGTATGGATCGCTGAAATATTTTATAATCACTTTTCATGTACTTAGCCAGAGCTCTATGAAAGTAAAAGGGAGGTGTTTTCTTTGAAACGTACTTAAAACTGCAAAAGTTGAATCAGTTCATCTGGATACAACATTTATTGAGGGACAAGTTGTGTCCAGATGAACTGATTTAATTTTTTGTGATATCCTCTTCTGGATCATGGAGCGTGCATAAAGAAAAACTTAATACTTGCCTGTGGGTCAGAATCCCCATTAGGTTTGAAGTATTGGCAAGCGTTCTCATCCTGGGCAAAATGGTTAATCTGCTGTAAATCTCTTTAATTTGATCGTAAGCCTGGTTCTTACTGACATGGATTAGCCCCAATAATCAGCCCAGGCCCCTTTTGAAAAGAAAATGACCAAGCCTTGATGATGCATTGCTCCCAGGTTTTTTTAAATGTCAGTAAAATCCTGTCTTAGCTTTTTTCCTGTCTTCAAGAAATATTGTTTTCAATTCAATCATTTTTTTTGGTATAGCCACAATTAATGATAAATATAATGTCCCATTTGTTACTGAATTATGGTGAAATTCTCAAGTTTCAATCCATTCTTAAAGAATTAAAGATGGAATTTGTTGGTCCAATAACCTAAATCCATTGTTCTGCCATGTAGGCCAGCATCAGAACCTTTCTTTTAATTTCTCTCTGCAATACAGTAGAGGTTATCCTGGATCCAAATTCTGTTGTTATGCTACTGAGGCAAATCAGAAATTTGCTGCCAATGACACTTTAAATATACATGTGTATGTAGTGAACTTGGGCACTTTGAAGTACAGATAACTTGTTTCATCAAAGCAATACAAGCAGCACCATTCATGTATTTGTCTTCTATAACGGATTTATTTATTTTTTCAGAAATTGTCACAAAGGCGTGGAGTTGGACACCTTTTAAGGCAATGAAATTACACCCCATGTGTCCGTTGGCACTGGGGATGTAAAAGTTTTTTTTAATTTATTTTTTTCCTAGTCAGGAGTTTAACAAAGTTGATCCTCAACTAGTCAATCTCAATGGAGGGTATATTAATTAGACTAATTTTCCCAGACCCTCTTACCTCATTGAAGATACAGGATTATTACCTGGGCCTTCACACTTTGACAATAAAAAGATGCAAGTTGTAAATGTGGTATATCATTCATTTGTTTTACTCCTACTATAATGCATCACAATAAATACTGTGCCGCTTTCTACCAAGCATTTCTCTCTCAAAAAAGTGACATCGTTATTTGCTTGATTTCTCTAATTTATTAAGAAAAACTAGTCTGATCCATTGAGAACATTATTTAAGGGGTGGATCTTAAATCTTTTATTTTTCCTGTGTGTGGCCGCAACTGCTGCTTTGGGCCATGTGTGCCATATTGTGGTTACTTGCTCACTTAATCACGGATGGCCTAAAAAGGATATTTAGTAGGGATATTTAATAGGCCACATGCACAACTACAACTACGGCCATTGGCTATGCATGGCAAATTGTGGTCACTCACTCACTCACTCATGGATGACCCAACCTGAGAGGGATCTCTACCATTAATTACCCCCTTTCTAATTAAAGGCTATGACAGGTCCGCTGTGGCTCTGGATGACTTCATGTTTCTGTTCTTTTTTGTTATAGACGGACTGGACTAGTCACCTGTTTATTAGCTAGGTTTGCCCATTCTGGCTCGATTGTGATAACATGAACAATGCTTGTAGAATCTGTTTTGAATCTAGGACAGAAGATGGCCAGGAACACACAGGAGGCCTAGCCTGATTGTAGACAATTTAGGAAGACTTGAGCTGGAACTGATGCAGTGTGAAATGCCTCCTCCTTAAAGAACTGCCATCCATTTGGCTCTTGATGGAGTAGAGTTGTACACGTTAATCATCGAGGGAGGCAGCTATGAAGAGCAAAGGGGCTAGTGCTCTCTTGAGCAGAAGTTTCACAAGTGGGTTGCAGAGGAGTGTCAAATGGCTTGTAGGATGTCCTGCAGTAAACAAAGTTAGGTATTGACATGCCTTGTGTGTTTCATATGATCATTTGTAGACCATGACTAGAAAAGGGAATTCTGCATTGATGTAACGTAGAGAGGATTGATAATTATTTTTCTTTCTTGACTGATGGTGATTTATTAATATTTTTGTTGCACAAAAATTGGTTATTGGATTAATTAACATCTCCACAAGTGGGTCAAGACATGACAAATTTGGGGAACCCCTGCTCTAGTGGATGGAGGCTGACCAGGATTTGTGTGTGTGTGGGGGGGGGGTATGCTTTAGATCTGGCTAGTGTCCTTTTTAGTGTCACAGTAGTCTAATGGTTTGGATTGATACTTTATGGAAAATATTCTTGTTGGCACATCCAGTGAAATTATTTGACTTTTGGAGGAAACAAAATATAACTTACCCTGTAATCTTTCTGTCAACAGGAACTGCTGGACAAATATTTAATCAAGAATTCCACAAACGCAGAAAGCAAAGTCTTTTACCTAAAGATGAAGGGAGACTATTATAGATACCTCGCTGAAGTTGCATCTGGAGCAGACAAAAAATGTGAGTGGAAAGGCTCATACACCTGACACTTATCTACTCTTATGTTTCAGAAGTTCTCAATTGACAGGATATATATTCTTAACTGTTGGTTTGAGGAAGAAGCCATCTCTTTACTCATGTTTTAATTTTATTCAGTAAATTATTTTTTCTCAAGTCAATATCTGTCCTACCAAAAACTTTTTTAAAGACAAAGACGGCTGTTCCTAAAGCACACATGTATCCAGTAATTAATTTGTCTGTGCATGGCTCTAAGCCATGATAGTGACATCAGAAGTATGGGCATTTTATCCTTATAGCCCTTTATATTGTTGAATAGAAATATTTAGAAAATAAAACCACCTTTACTGCCTGGGATATAATTTTAGGAAGTACAATCTCAGACATGTTTTAACTGGATAAAGGCCAGTCATCTTCAAGGGAAATGTTTTACCATATGTTTTTTTTTCTCCCGATCTGAAAGTTTGAGCAAGCCGCGCATATCTTCCTTTGTTTTATTTGGGGCCCCTTCCCTCTCTCAAATAGGAATAGTCAATTGACTAATTTTTATACGGGACTTTTCTAGTCTAGCAGCCATTCAAAGCACTTTACAGCATATGCCTCACATTCATGGAACATGAGGTAATGCTCTTTCCTAAAGACTTATGGTGGGATCGAACCTGCAATGGATGGTAAATGGATTTGTTCTTATATAGCACTTTTCTAGTCTAACAACCAACCACTCAATGTGTTTTATAATGAATGCCACACATTTACTGAGCTACGTAGCGGGATACGAACCCGCAATGCTCTACCCACTGAGCCGCGGCTCTAATGCCTGTGCTAAAGCTATCACAACCCTATGAGCATGTTAGATAGTCATGCTGATAATAATGTAAAGTTTATTTAGGCATCCGTGGTGATCACACAGCTGTTTCATAGGAGATTGGTGTGGGCCTACATTTCTTCCACGGGACATTTGTTGTATAGCATACAAAGCATCCTTTTCCTCCTGTCCAAAATATTATTAGGTTTGTGGAGACCAGGTTTTTCCACTTGATTTATCCACTCGGCTACAGCAAATTAATATAATGCAAACATGTTTTCCTTTGTGGCCTGCTAAATTATGTACCTTTGTAAGAAGTGCTTATTAAGCCAATTCTGCAAGGTATCCTTTTAGTTTATAACCGCTTTAAATTGATTAGAAACTTGCACATATTTGTTTGAATTAATTTGCTTTTCTTTAAAGTCCATAGGCTTTTTTTTAAGAGTCTCATGTTCCAGAGGACATTTTTTAAAGATTCTTAGATGTAAACAAGGGATTGTATTAGTTGTTTATCATGATGCATTGATCATATTTAAAGATAGAACAAGTAGAATTTTCCTAAAACGACAATGTGTAGACTCATACAAAACGAGTCTTTACTCAGTCATCACTTATGACCTACTAGACATATTTGGCTGTGTCTATATCTCCAGAAACCCTAATCTCTCTCTTTTTTGTCTTCTATATGGGAGTTAACCTTTGGGCAGCAGGAGTCTAAAAACGTAGTGACCGTTAGCCAAATTGAGATCATAAGGATGCATCCAAGACAGCAAGCTATGACAATGGCAGACACGGTAGTGTAAAAACTCAAATATAGTGAGGTGAAACCTCAAGCAGACAAAGCTTGTTCTAAAATGAGAGTGAATCTGGGGTTAGCCCTCACCTGCTGGTGAGTAATGAAAGAAGATTGGAATGAAGAGTGATGTGGAGTTGGCATGTACACTGAGATGTGTTTTTTGTGATTGGAGTTGTGCTTTGGTGTCATTGAGCTGGGAAGGAGGGGCCAACTTTGAATGCGTTAACAAGCTGCAGCCAGCAAACCTTACTTGCTCCAG
Source organism: Regalecus glesne (assembly GCA_900302585.1). Lineage (NCBI taxonomy): Eukaryota > Metazoa > Chordata > Actinopteri > Lampriformes > Regalecidae > Regalecus > Regalecus glesne. Next base: position 9,418 of record OMLC01037361.1, read on the forward strand.
CCTTTGATGTTGAGTTTTATATACCCTGTACTTAAAAAATGGCTTTTAATGTGCTTTTAGATTCATTATGTCCTTTATGTCTATAGCAACAATCGATAACTCCCAGGAGGCATACCAGCAGGCATTTAACATCAGCGAGGAGGAGATGGACCCCACACATCCTATCCGCCTGGGTCTGGCCCTCAATTTTTCCGTCTTCTATTACGAGATTCTCAACTCTCCTGAAAAAGCCTGCAAACTGGCCAAGCAGGTCAGAAGAGATTCCTATTCATCGTGTCTTCTATACCCAAATCTCTTTAGCCCCATTTTCAGTATATGACCACATTATTCTACAGTTGGCAAGAAGTCATTGAAATCTTAAGGTTGAAGTGAATTTGAAGATTTACAGTTCCGCCAGTTATATTTAAGATTTGATATTGTATAAGCAGGAGAACATTTTGGGTGAGTAGGAGTTTTGCTATGGAATTCAAAGAGGTCAAGTAAGTACATGGCAGTAACTTGTGTTGTCTATTTTGTTTTCCTGCTCCTTACTACTAATAGGCGTTTGATGAAGCTATTGCCGAGCTGGACAAGCTGAATGAGGAGTCCTACAAAGACAGCACTCTCATCATGCAGCTCCTTAGAGACAATCTGACAGTGAGTTTACATGGTTCTTACTCATTGAGAATAAAATGAATGAACATCGCAGGATGCTGATAATTTGAAACGTAAATTACTGATTGTCAAAAGAACAGTAGTGTATGCTTTGGATTCTTGTATATCAGTTACAATAATTGACATTTAGCTTACAAAAGGGAAATCTTGTTTGGATAGTCATTTTTTAATTGGATTACATTGGTCAGATATCTCAACATGGCATTGCTCTTTTATTCTTCTTTCCTTAGTTATGGACATCTGACAATGCTGCTGAGGAGGGAGAAGGTGGAGAAGGAGGAGAAGGTGGCGAGAATGAGAATTAAACAAACCCCGATGTACTCCAAAAATAAGAAACATTTTTACACATCCTTCATTCCTTATTGCTCCACTTAAAACATTCTAGCATTGAAACCCAGTACTGAAGAGTTGTGTATGGAAGTAAATTAAAAAAAGTCTTTTCACAATACTGATTTGGGAATAAAAAAGATACTGGAGATAAGAGAATCCCTCCATTCCTTTGGTTTGTGTTCGTCCTGGCCTTCCATATGTGCAGTTTCTGCTTTAGAAAAGCATTAATAGCTTTACTTTGTATCAAAATCTTAGTTCAAAGTAGAAGGCAATGAAATGCAGCATAGGGTCTCATTTAACAACTGGAAATATACGTTCCGTTGACTCTTTAACAGAGTTGAAAATGTTTGTTAGATTTAAGAACTAGTATTCCCAATCCCTTTTTAGTGTCTGTCTCTACACAGCTGTGTGGTACGGTTACAGCTGCTGCACGCCCAACTTGATCCATATACATTAGTTTGATAATGCAGGGAGTGCCAGTGTAATAAGGGGTCACCAGCTGTTAAAATACAGCAAGGTGGTGGTCATTGGTTTAATCCTCACTTTCTGCCTGGGTTAGTATGCCACTTTTTCACTGAAGCATGTCTGTTTTTTGGGGGGAAAAAGTTGTCTTCATCGGACCAATACCACCTTTTAATGGGAAGAACAAAATTCCATTGTGCATGTTTTACATATTACACTGGAATGGGAACAAATGCTGTAATACACACCAAATATCCATTTTAGTACCTTCAATGCAGGCTTGTACACATAAGGAGGTGTTTGGTTAGTCCGGTGATTGTTATTAGAGATTTGGACCACTATTGTGTTTTGCTAATCATTGATTGTAGTCCCCAAAAGCCTTGTGGAACTGTTTCATTCCCTACTCAGCTATGTAACATGAATAAAACATTTTTTAAATCAAGTCCACCTTGCTGTAACTGTTGTTGCTGTGTATCTACAGTGCTTCACATCCATTTTTTTCTGTTCTTCCAAAATAAAATCATGAAATCAATACGTTTCTCTGATAAAACTGCATTTTGATTTTTACCAGAATTTTTTCCTATAAGTAAATGCTTGACAACTTGATTTTTTTTTTTGCTAGACTAGGAAAGTGCTTTATAAGACTAAGACCATTTATCATTGAATTGGTGAATTGTAAGGCTTTCGTGCTTGTATTTTGGCTTGCAAAGTTGAAAAATTCTAAATTTTCCTTATTCAAAATAGTAATGGTAAAAGGACATTTCCACTTGGAGAATACCTTAAAGGAAAATGATACAAGACCATACAAATATCCAAATGTCCTGGTTTCAAACAAGACTTCTCCTTAAATAATCCAACAGCTATATCTTCAGAAAGGAGCAAGAGGAAGTTACTCAACTTCCTGCCTCTTCTCTAATGTTTAATTAGCCTTTTGGCTTGTTCCGTTTCTTGGGGATCGCCAGAGCTGATCTTGTCAATCTGCATGGTGATCTGGCAAATTTTTGCATTGGATAACCACCCTGACAAAACCATTAATTCTATGGATGAAGGCTCAGGTAGAGCACTTTATGCCATCCCGGTTCTCATGAACTTGAGTCTGTGCCTGTCGCCCGTCTCTAATGATCAGTTAATATACATAAATAATCAACTAATTTTATTTCTATAGTATCATTGTCATTCAGTGTCATTGTCGGTATCTGTCTCACAAATGCCTATAAGAAACGAAAAGTATAACAATTGAAAAATAATATTTTTCAAACACGATACCAACATATACCATGTCATTTCGCTGTCTACTCAGTTTCACATGGCATTTGCAGAAATGAGATATAATTCATATTGGCATGTAGTATTGGACCATTCATCGACATTTACATGCGATTATGCTCATTCACGGTAGACCCTCAAAAAAGGCGGATCTTTTGTAAACTCTACTTCCGGGTACTGCAACTGTCAACGCTGCTTGTGCTGGCATCAGCTTCTGACGACAATGTCAATACAAGAATAACAGTTAGCTGGTTAAACTATCTCAGCTATACAATGATTTACATACTGTTCATTGCCTTTGTTGCCCCTTTTTGGGTTGACTGTGCCATTAAATCAAGAGTCACTCCGGAAGAAAATTCAGAATTTGGTAAGTGGCTAGCAAGCTAACGTATGCTAACTTCAATTTTAGATGCCTTGCTGGCTGTTTATCTTCGTGTTAGAGTAATGCTGTTTCCTGTTGGGCAGTAAAATAGCTCACCCAATTGAGTTTAAATTTTCCGAGCGTCACATGCATATTTTATACCAATAATGTTGATATATAGAAAATATGCCTGCCGCACGATGTGCACATATTGGTGAAAAGGAAAAGTCTTGATATTAGCTACCAAACGGATAATCATTAGGGACAGTTGATTAAAAGAGCAGATTTTAAAACAGTTGATAAATGCTAGCCTGCTGAGGTGTCTTGTTACTGCAGTCTCGTATTTAGATTTGTTATAAAAGTTACTGGATCAACATTCAAGTTCCCCCTTTTCTCTGTCCTGTAGCGTCTCTGAGATCTATCCTATCGGACTTTGAGGTATTGCCCTGGTCTGGTCTTCAACAGCACTCTGTGAGGAAGAGGGATACTCAGACCCAATCCAACCTTGAACGGCTGATCAGCTTCAATGCCCTGCAGAGGTAAAGCAATCCTTAAGGAGTCATCTGCATCATTACCACTAACTACTTATAAATGTTAATTACTTCAGGGGCGATTCAAGGGTTAGACCTTTAGGGGGGCTCAGGCCCTAAGGAGCATATGACTTGGATACAGTCCCTTGCAAAGGGGTTTCACTCCCCTCCCAAATCACTTATTTAGTTGCGACAGAGAGGACCTCAAGATGGCTGCAGCTTGAAAGAGGAAGCCCATGGGGTCATAAGTAGCTAGTCATATGGACACAAGGTGGATTCTGATCGGCCCCAGCTGGGCCTAGATAAGGTCGTATGATTTTGAAAGTCCTGAGATACCAGGGACATCACTGAAGATGTGTTCAAGGGTATCAGCAGATGTATTTATCCAGATAAGATAACAATTAACACAATATTTTTATATGACATTTTAGTTTGCAATAATTCTTCTAATGAATGACCATTGAATTAGACCTCTAACATCACAAAATATGTTGCAAGAAAAAGAAACATTCAATTTACTGGTTTGTTTTACGTGTCACGATTAGTCCTCATGTTATAGGGGTAGACATGGATTTAGATGGCGTTTGGGAGATTAAGACCGGATGCCCTTCCTGACACCCTGTGGTGGGTTCGAAGTCACTGCCTCTGGCTTGTCAGTTCTCTAAACACGCGCTCTACCGCAGTCCTCTAACATCCAAGTAATAAAGGATTATATCATAGCAAAGCAGATATGAGGAGAAATTTACAAAACCGTATCTCAGTTTTCACATGTGGACAATCTTTATCATCAAGCAATGAAAGACACATCATACAGATATTGACAGACAGCTTGCTAAAATTATGTTGATACATCACCAAGCACATAGCTTCAGAACAATATGGATTAGACCCAACGTTCTCTATCATTGTTCAGCAATGTTATTTGCCCATGTTTCAACTTGTTTTTTTTCTGTTGGCTTGTTGTGACCAAGATTGAAAGAACTCATTTACATTATCCAGGGAAGGGTAGTGTGCAGAACTTGAGTGATGGCGTCCTCTGTAGTTCTTGTCTGGCTGGTATGCAAATTGCAGGGGTCTAGGGTGGGAAGGAGGATGGGGTATGAGGGATTTAACCAGCTTCTACAAAACACTTACTGGCTTTGGGGATGAGGGCAACAGGGTACCAGTCATTGAGGTTAGTTACTCACTGTTGTTTGGGAATGGAGATGATTGTGGTAGATTTGAAGCAGATGAGGACAGTCTGAAGGGAAAGGGATAGGTTAAATGTGTGTGAATATCCCCATCAGCTGGTGGGTGCAGCCCTCCAGGACATGTTAAGGGATGCCATCCAGACTGGCCACATTTCACGGGTAATCTGTATGAATGAGTGGTGAACATTGGCCTCGGTGATGAAGAGGGAACAGCCCTGGTCTACTGCAGTGGTGGAACTGGGGTGGGGGGCAG
>OMLC01037363.1:3485-14738 GCA_900302585.1 Regalecus glesne
GTCTGTACTTTCGACATCTTGTACCTTTTAATCTACACTTGATTGATGAGCATAATGTAGCCGAGAGGGTACCGCTGATGCTCAACATCTCAAACCACCGTAGATTTTTATTTTTATTTTATTTTTATTTTATCTTTATTTTATTTTTATTATTATTATTATTTTTTTGCATTGTATTGTTTCTGAATTGTACTTTTTGCATTGTATTGTTTTTGCATTGCACTGTATAAAATTGTTTTTATAGCACTTTGAGAATTCAACTGAATTGTAAGGTGCATTACAAATACAATTTATTATTATTATTATTATTATTATTATTAGAGACAGGAACCAGAGAGTGGAGCAGTGCTCACCGGGCTCGGGCAACTGTGCGTTTGAGAACGAAAACTAGCAAATCTGGTGAGCTCAGCAGAGACAACGGCTAATTGAAGATGCAACACGAAGAGGTTAGAGGAGAAGAGAGTAAGATGATAAACAGCAGTTATTGATCTCACGTAACCTAATCTCTGGCAGCCGCAAGCCGGAAACCGGTTGTCCCACGATCAGTCAAGCGACCAAGGGTCAGTGGTCAGATCTTTCATTTCTATGTAAAGCTGGTGTACGGACACAAGGTCAGATCCCTCCCCTGAAACATGATCCTGATCTGCAGGCGTTCAGAGGTGCCAGGGTCGGGGACTTTAAGGCAGTAACTCCTGTGGCTTGTACGACACCTCTTTACACATGGATGCAAAGGGAGAGACCCCTGTGCATTCAGAAGTCCATTCCGTCTCCAAGTTGCAAATTTCTCTCTGTGGAAGTTCTGATATTTTCAGAAGATTAACATCTAATTGCTCTAATCGTCTGAAAAGGAATGAAGGACTTGAAAACAGGAAGCTGCTTGAAGCAAAATGGACTTTTGCTCTTTTCATGCCCAGTGAGTTTGTATTCGCAAGGTCTGGCCACATACGAGCTATTAGACGAGGTAGGTTGCTCTGTCGCACACATCGTCATAAGCCCAGTAAGAAATGGGAAGTTCCTATCAAGACAGAGCCAGGTATGCAGTCAGACATCAGAAAGGGTGAAAATGTGAGTAGAATGTAACTATTCAGACCTTGACTCCACATTCACAGCAGAGGAAGTCACCGAAGGCTGATGACATAATTCTTCAAGACAATACTAAAACCAACTAAAGCAAACTCCGACACAAAAACAACCCCAACACCAACCAGACGCATGGCTGACGCATGGCTGATGAAAAGACAAGGGGATGACAAACTAGGCCTGTGCTTGTGCTCAGTGTGAGCCTCCTGTCCCGGCCCTATCCCATTCCCCAGCTATCCACAGTTATGGTGAAGCATATGTGACAGGTCATATGGTGCCGTCCTGAGGCTTAAGCCCTGGCCCTAAAAGCGGAGGACACCCTTTGGTGTTGTAGGGAAACAGCATCTGCACTTCACCTCGTTACTTCTGGTTGCTAGGGTCTTAACTGCGCTTGATTTATGGATACAGCTGTGTGTTTGTGATCAACACACCTGTCCTCTCCTCAGACAGCTCTTTCTCCCCGTACCGTGGAGGCCTTCTGCCCCCTCCCCCCCGGGAGGGCAACAGTGTCACCTTGCTGACCTGCGGGGACGACAGCCCTCTTCTGTGGACCCTGCGTTTGTTTCTCCAGAGCACTCGAATTCAAACCAACTGCGTAGGCACAATTGCTCTGTGCACATTTTCTCCGTCTCCACACCCACAGAGGAAACGGGGGCCCAGCCCATCATAAGGACCAGAGAGGCCCGGTTTACGTGTCACGATCAGTCCCACGTAGTGGGGGTGGACACGGATGGAACTTGTGGGGGGGATTAAGGCCGGATGCCCTTCCTGACCCCCCCCTCCATCCCCCGTCATACTGAAGAGGTTCTGAAACGCACATGCCAAACCAACTAGGTCATTAAATCTATATCTAACAGAATGGCCCTCCGGTGAATCACTGAAGTCTTATACACCATTACAGGTAATGTCACAGGCACCTCGACGACCATTAACAGCATCACACGGCCTGCGCCATGTGTACACACACACACACACACACACACACACACACACACACACACACACACACACACACACACACACACACACACACACACACACACACACACACACACACACACACACACACACATAGATATATATATATATATCCACTGTCAACGGCTTTATTCTGAGTCAGGTCACGAGGTCACACTGGGGCCTATCCCACCGCTTACTGGGCAAAAGGTGGTGAAACACCCTGGACAGGTCACCATTCCATCCCAGGGGTTGAGCAGTTAGGGGGTCAGCGTCTTGCTCAAGGGCACTTCAGCACGGTTTCTACAAGGACAGGGGATCGAACCATCAATCTTTCAATACTGGGCGACCACCCTGCCCCCTGAGCTGTACTGCCCCCATACAGCAGAACAAGTAATCTTGCTCTGCTTGTGATCAGAACAACTGGCACTGATACAGATGTTGAACGGATGATGTTCATCAATCATGTGATGCATTAGAGCAGTGGAGATACTCAGTAGAGCACACATACGAAGACAGTATATTGAGTATCCAAAACATAAACACCCGAGGCCTTTTTTTTTACAAGCTTTATGATCTCTCTTCAGTTCTCCTCTTCCCTCTCCTGTGTTCTGCCCTTCATGAAAGAGACAAATCCAACAACTGCTGGGAAATCACCGAGGCTCTTCAAGACAAACGCAGATCCCTGGTTAGGGCCGGGGCGCATTTAGAGATCCAGAAAGCACGAACTTTGTTCAACAACTGCATTCCGGTTGGAGTGGTGCTGGCCACCAACTGAACCGAGAAATGAGAATGTTAATCTAAACGTATTCACAAACTGAGCCACAGACACAAGAGATCAACAAAGATGTGAGAGTAATCCCTCTCTCAGTGATGCTAATTGATTTGTGCTTTCCCCACTGGGATACTTGTATGCCACAGGCCAGGGGAAATCAATCAGGGATCATTGCCGTGCCTGAGCGGATAGCTCTCATATTGTTTAAGCTCTCTGTTACCACAGCGGTAACAGAGGTGGCTGAAGTGAGCGTGCGATAATAACAAGCATATAATTATTTATAGTACATTTGAGAGAAATGTTGCTGAAAATGGCCCAAAGTTTGATGAAAGAAGCATTTGCCGCGTATGTATTGGGATTTGGGGCTTCTTTCTCATGAAAGTGTCCATTCTCTGAGTATCTTGGTGGGATGTAGACCCATTAAAATGCATGATGCAGCTATGTGGCCTCTGGCTCTACAAGCCACACATGTTGCTTTTTGACCTTTATCTGCCCATCCATCCATCATCAACTGTTTATCCTATGTCGCGGTCACAGGGTCATCCTGGAGCTTATCCCAGAGCTCACTGAGCTAAAGGTGGGGAAACACCCTTGACAGACCACCATTCCATCTCAGGGATTGAGCACATACGGCTTCAGCGTCTTGCTCAAGGACACCTCGACAAGCCTTCTGCAAGGACTGGGGATCGGACCAATAATCTACTAGATGACCACACTACCTCCTGAGCCATGACGCCTCTAAACCAGATTGAGTTGTATGTATGTGATCAGCTAATATTTGCTGGTGTACATCGGCGCTGAATTTTGTCCATCCATGGCAGGGAAAATGGTCTGGCTATAGCGAAGACGTCCCTGGATGATTTTTAGAGATGAAAAATGATCTAGAAGTAACTCATTTGTTGTTGTGGTGGTGGTCAAAAGCAGGCCCTCTGCCTTATAGTCTAACACTGTGAGGGAAATCCATGTGGTGAAATGTCACGATTAGTCCCCACGTCGTGGGGATGGGCTTCACGTCAGCGCTGTCCCCAACGGTCATTGGAGAAGCCCCATCCAGTGGTTAAATCACGCCACTACACTGATAATCACACACTGACACACCCTCTGGTATAAGTAAACCAAATGTCCTCCTTGAACAAAAGTGGGGGGCCCTAAGAGTACATCTGTCGTCATTTTACAATGCTGTGATTGCAACTTTTCCCCAATCCTTTCTAGAATGGTGCTCATTACCACTGAATGTGCAGTCAGTGACCAAACTTGCATATGAAACCATCCTTTGTTGGTTGGTACGGAACTGTATTGTTTATAAGGGGAGGGGGTGCTTCAGTCAGCTCAGACTGAAGATGTCACCTGTTTGAGAGACGAAAAGTTTCTGAATAAACTTCTGGTCCAGTTGAACCGATTCACCTTCATTTGTGATCCCCTTACCTGGATTATTAGGGTATTATTAAGTGAAATACTCAAAGAATACCTCTGGCCAATCCCCAGCGTCTTCATAGTAGATGTGAAGATTCTCTTTTTCAACATCAAAATGAACAAAACATTCTAAGGCCAAGTTTCGTCGAAAAGAGTGTCAATTGCTCTCATAATGTAGAAACGTCTGATTCTAACCTGTGCATGTGCAATAACACTGCCTTCAGTAGGGATAAATGTTAAGAGCATTGAAGATGTCCTAAGATGAATACGCTAAACAATTTAATTGTCATTTGCTCTCAGTTAAGGCCCTTTTACTATCAACAGGTATTAGACCAATCAACATGTCAAATAGGACAAAGATTAGTTTTCCTCTTTCAAGGACTCCCGACATATATAGGAAGGAAACCATTTTATTTGGTTTCATTGTATTCCTATCGTGAAATTAGTTCTCTGCCTCCTATATATAAATCATCTATCAAATGCAAGATGATAATAATAATGATATTGTATAGGTGCAGTGGGTAGCTGTAGTGCCCAGGGAGCTGTTAAGGGTTTAGTTTCTTGCTCAAGGATATTTCAACATGCTTCCTGAAGAAGCCACGGATCATTTCAGCTACCTTCCAATTACTGGAAAACCCAGTCTACCTCCCGAGTCATGCTGTGCCCATATAGCATCAAAAAATGTGACGTTCACTTGAAGTTTAAGAAAGGGTGACAAGGACATTGCAAACTTTAATTTCATAAACTGAAAAATCCATGAACTTACATTTTCTTTTTTTGAAGATGTGACAAAATTTGAAAGAGAACAATGACAGAAATAATGATTTTTAAAAAATATATAAATCCAAAATTCTTTGCTAGTCAAAATATCTGACTGAATAGGTAATGTGTAATAAAGATTATTAAATTATTTCATTTATTAAGATTTATGATTCTCTCACAACAAAGCAAAAAAACTTACTGTAAAATCATTGAAAATACCTAGATCTAAAACTGTCACGCACATCTTCCCAGTTATTTTGACTTATTTAACAAGGTGCACTACGAACATTATCAATCTGAGGTCCAGGATGACAGCTGTAGAACTGTTTTACCCTTACATATAACAGAAACCTTTCCAGCCTACTTTATGGTTAAAATATTTGTATATGTCTTCATCTGCGAAATTTCCCCAAAACATACATTTCACAAGTATATATCTTTAAAGAATTTACGTAAATATGATACATATTTAGTAGAGGTATCCGGGGTATACCCTGCCTTTCGGCCAATGAGAACTGAGATAGGCTCCAGTTCTCCCACGACTCAATTATGGATCAGCGGTTGACAATGGATGGATGGAGGGATTTAGTAGGGGCGGCATGGCTCAGTGGGTAGAGCGGTCGCCTGGCAATCGGAAGGTTCCAGGTTCAATCCCCACACCTGCAGAGACGCGTGTCGAGGTGTCCTTGAGCAAGACACTGTTCCCCTAACTGCTCTGCCCTGTGATAGACTGGTGACCTATACAGGGTCTACCCCGCCTTTCAGCCAGTGAGGACTGAGATAGGTTCCAGTTCCCCCGCGACCCGACTTTGGATAAGCGGTTGACGATGGATGGATGGATGACACATACTTAGGTTGATCACAGCTGTACCACATGCTCCTAACAACACAATAAGAATTTAACAAAATATAAAACTTTGCAAAAACATACACGATGAGCAAAACATAAAAATGACACATTGAAAAATAAATACCAACAGACTACACATTTAAATGAGAAGCAAGAATTCCCACTGTAGGAAGCCATCTTTAAATCCCACTCAACAGGTCATCCACGGCGATGGTCGTCAGGTCGGAGTAAAAGTTGCCTTCGTTGTCTCCGCCTCCAAAAATGAGCAAGGTTTTGGTGGTGGTATGCTCTGTGCTGTCCTCTTCATCCCGGTGATGGAGGTGACCAGCGGTTTCCATGGTGATGATGGTATGGCCAGCTCTGGGCACCGAGAGCTGAGGGTGCGTCACCTTCATCCAGCTGTTGGTCTCTGAATCAGCAAATCGCAGAGGGAACGAACACAGCGCACACACAAATTTACATTAATCATACTTTAAGTATTTCAGTGATGTATTCCTCACGATTCTCTTGAAATCAGTGCTTAAATGGTTTGTGGATCGATTGATCCAGATAAAATTGCATTTCGGACTGTTGGTTAATAGTTTTGAGGCATTCATCGAGTTAAAACGCTAAACTTTGTTGGTTACAGTTTTATAACCGCTAAGCTATGGTTGCCTTCATCTGATTTATATCATTATGAAACTAATCTCTGAGGTCTCCGAGTCAGAAAGCAAGTTTGAAGATTTCACTTTGAATCTGGAAATGTAAAACAGGCATTCGACTGTATTTTTGATTTATAGCAAACTAATCAGTCGATTTCATATAGTTAATGTCTACTGTATACGATAAATTAACTCCTTGTGCATTATTAGTTCAAACTTGAATAAAAATACACTGGATTATGTTATTACTTCCTCATTAGTCACTACTATAGTGTGAGATCCATGTTTCCTGGGGTTAAAATAGAAGAAGAAACTTTATTTATTTGTTAATTGCATATACAATGAACTTATTCTAACCCATCCTATTGTATAGGAGCAGTGGGCAGCAGTTAAGGGTTCAGTGTCTTGCTCTAGGACACTTCAACACACTTTCTGAAGGAGCTGGGAATCAAACCACCATCCTTCAGATTACACAACAACCAGCTATACGTCCTGAGCCATGCTGCCTCTAAAGTAAGGAAACACCAGTAACTTGTATCAGCCTCAAAGTCATCCTGACACTAAACCCAAATGAACGGATTGAAATGTTTAGGATATACAAGACAAGCTTCTCAGAATCTTGTGTCTATAAACCACAGAGGACCTATGTTAATGTATTATTGCACACTTGTCTGGACTTAAGACTTATTCTCAAAAAACTTGAGCTCACATAGAAAAAGCCGAAGCAATCCATATGGAGGCATGTCAGCGTCCATCTTACCCGTGTCGAAGATGAAGGTGTCCATAAGGGCATTGTTTCCATTGTAGCCTCCGTAGATTAAGAATTTGGTATCTGAGAGGACAGCGCTGCCGTGCCAGCTGGAAAATACACACAGACACAGGAACAGACACAACGTGTTGGTTAAAAATGTCAAAGAACGACGGATGAAGGCAAAGGTCAAGTTTGTGGACAGATAAGTATTTTACACTTAAGGGGTTTGTCTTGGTCAAAGGATCAATGGCCAGACACCAGGACATGAACCGTGATGTTTAAAAGAAGTAAAAGATGATGAAGATGCAACATTGAGCATCTATGCACCGAGGGCTATGGAATTAATCTGAACATGTCATTTGCAGGTATATAAAGCTCAGGGCGTATGGTACATTCACAAGTGTGTGAATTTCCACATGTTAAAGAAGATTGATATGTGCTATCTTTTGACAGATCATATGTAGAGATCTATGAGAGGCCATGAACATTGTGTTTCTATTTGCCTGTGTTTCTGAAGAAGTCACATAATTTGCTCATTGTGTTCATACAATGAAAACTATCCTCTGCACTGAACCCATCCGATTGTATAGGAGCAGTGAGCAGTCGAAGCACCCGGGGACCAGTTGGTAAAAAAATAAATAAATACTAGTGTTGAACTCTTGACTCTTTTTAGAATGTATCTCCCTATTGTATATGCAGGAGTGATTCCATAGATTGGATGTCTTTAAACTGCGGAGCTAAATATGGAAGACATATTTTCTTTGCTGAACTATAAGACACAGAGCTCCTCTCTCTTCAGGGTGAGATAGCTCCCTTTGACTTCTGTGTTGGCGTGTTTCTCTCCAGTATATCATATATGATGTATTTTAATCTTCTACCTGTCAATGTTTTGTGTGCCATCTCATGAGTCTTGAGTGTTTGCAGACAGTTTCTACTATAGTGTGTATGTGTCTGTACCTTCGAGGAGATGGGGCTTTTCCATTGGTCCTCACAGCAGAAAACTCCATCAGCCCTAAGAAGGAATCCCAAAATGTTAAATATCAAAAATTGAACAGAAAACTTGCTTTGTACACAGTAATTTAATTGTTCTCATGTGAAGAAAAGAGTATTTGAAATTGATCACTGGGAAAAATCTTGTGATTTTTAAAAAAATATACGTGCTTGTGTACATGAGTGCATCTTTCTTACCCAGGTCCAACATGTACATGTCATTGAAGCAGACAGGAGTGTCCCATCCTCCAAACACATAGATCTTCCTCTCCTGCATGACACATGCTGAGTGACTAGATGAGAGACAGAGGGAGCACTTTCAAGAGAAGTAAAGGTGATAGAATTACACAACCACAAAACGAGATATATGGCTAGTATAATGTGGTCAGGATACTCTTTGAAATGAATATCCTCATTTCCTGAGCAATGTTCACCTTACCCAAAAGTGTAAACGAGTTTGAATGTGAGAGACAGCAATAATTAGAAGGTGGGAAATGAGAAAGTGAGAGAGAAAAGACACACAGAGAAGTGTGAATATGAGAGAAAGGAAATGAAAAAAGTAGTCTAAGTGGATGAATTGTTCAAAAACAAACAAAAAATATCTGAACAAGTCGAAAGCTGACTCCCATGATTCAAACAATCTCACCCTGAGCGCGGGGAAGGGATGTCACCCGTGACAATGGGCTGGTACCAGATAGAGAGGTGGGGGTCAAAGATGTACAGGGAGTCACTGCAGCCATCTGGTTCAGGGTTGGGACAAGGAAACACCCCTCCGAGCACAAAGAGTTCGCCCCGGAACATACTGCAGCTATGGTAGGCCAGGGGAGGGACTTTGCCCTGAGCCTGAAGGGAGAGGTGAGGAAGAATTGAGAGAAGATCAAACCCAAGGTCATTTCTCTATCAGATAACACCGCCGACCCACAAGCTATTTGTTACATACCAAGCACCCCCCTGAAACAACCTTCATCAAATTAACCAAGTGGTTCATGATAGAAACAAAGCTCACTTCTAACATTATTGCAGATACTGAATACAAACACAAGTCTTGGCCAAAAACATGTTTTAAAAAAAGAAGCTAAATTCTTGATGCCACAAAAAGCCCTTATGAGAAACAGTTAAACATATCACAGAAACATTTCCTGATAGACACTAGACTATATTTGACAACTTCAAGAGATAAAACTCACTCTCACCTCCACCATGGTCCATTTCCAGCTTTGCGTGTCCAGGATGTGAACGTCATTGAACCACTTCTTGTTCTTAGACCCCCCAAACACAAAGATCCTTTTAGAATCAGGATCGTAGATCGCTGTGTGGCCAATCCTGGCCTCAGGGGTGGGACCCTCAGCCAGAGTCTCAGCGGCAACCCAGGACATGTCCTCTATTGAACGGATGAAACAATACTGGGTGTCACTTGGACCAGCTCATGGTCCTTAACACAGCAAACATATGCAGGCAAAGAATCAATGACATGAGATTTTAAGTAACTGTTTTGTAGACTTGTCTATAGTGTGGTGAGATATATATGAGAGACGGGGAGAGAGAGAGAGAGAGAGAGAGAGAGAGAATAAGTCTTTTTACTTTCCCATCATATGAAGAGAGACTCTTCATATCTTTCAACTGACCTGTGCACAACTTCCACATGGGGTCCTTGCAAAATTGCATCCTCGCTCCCTGTCCTCCAATCAAAATTGCTGTCTGAGTGTCGATAGGAGACAGCGTTTGACCCCAGCGACCCGACGGGCCAACCAATGGCACTAACGGAAAGATTGAAGATAGTTAGGGGAGAGGATAATAATAATAATAATAATAATAATAATAATAATAATAATAATAATAATAACAATAATAATAATAATACGGGGCGGCATGGCTCAGTGGGTAGAGCGGTCGCCTGGCGATCAGAAGGTTGCAGGTTCGATCCCCGTTCCTGCAGAGAAGCGTATCGAGCAAGACACTGTTCCCCTAACTGCTCTGCCCTGTGATAGACTGGCGAACTATGCAGGGTGTACCCCGCCTCTCGCCCAATGAGAACGGAGATAGGCTCCAGTTCCCCCGCGACCCGATTTCGGATAAGCGGTTGACAATGGATGGATGGATGGACAATAATAATAATAATAATAATAATGGGAAGGGGTGGCATGGCTCAGTGGGTAACGCAGTCGCCTGGCGATCGGAAGGTTATCGGTTCGATCCCCGGTCCTGCAGAGAAGCGTGTCGAGGTGTCCTTGAGCAAGACACTGTTCCCCTAACTGCTCTGCCTTGTGATAGACTGGCGACTTCTACAGGGTGTACGCCGCCTTTCGCCCAATGAGAACAGAGATAGGCTCTAGTTCCCCCGCGACCCGATTTCGGATAAGCGGTTGACGATGGATGGATGGATGGATGGATAATAATAATGATTCCCTTATCAGTCCTGCAAGAGGAAATTTGGATTTCTCTGCATTTTTGACCCAACCTATTGTATAGGAGCAGTGAGCTGCCACCATATGGCGCTCAGGGAGCAGTTAGGGGTTAAGTGTCTTGCTCAAGGACACCTCGACATGCTGTATGCAGGACCGGGGATCGAACCTGCAACCTTCCGATTGCCAGACGACTGCTCTACCCACTGAGCTATGCCACCCGAGGAGATGTCTAATTCAAAACCACACTGCATCCTACAGTCATCCACGCTACCAACTGGTTTTAACCTCCATTAGGATCACAATTGTCATAGAATATGACACTTCCATGAGTATTCACCTGTCTGCGTGAGTGTCTTGGCTGGCCTACCATTGGTCCTGGTGGCATTCTGTGAAGGGGATTTTATAGCTTCCTGGACAGCTGCTGAGCCTTTGGCTATAAAGGAGAGTTAAGAGTAAATGATACATTCTTCGACTACTGATTATATATGCATCCATTATTGCTTTTTAAAACTCTTATAGATTTTTATTCTTAGCTTGATTTATTTTATACTTTATTCCATTATAACTATTGCTTTATGTATATATTTTATGATGTATAGTTATAATGTTTATACTATATTTATGTATAT
>OMLC01037364.1:0-10835 GCA_900302585.1 Regalecus glesne
TCTCATCAGCGCACACACACACACACACACACACACACACACACACACACACACACACACACACACACACACACACACACACACACACACACACACACACACACACACATGATATTGGTCTAAGATCACTGCTCTCATACTCTGCTGTTTAGATTCATCCAAGGAGGTAGCTATAACTATACGCATATTCAAATATATACACACAACAATAAACATTCAAGTAACACCATGCTGTGTACCTTTGTCCTTCTGCAGTGAATAGTGTTTTTAAAAGATAAATCTATATTTCAATTCTTTACATAGTAGATCCAGTATGCATAAATAGAATTTACAAACTACCTGGCTATATCAGCTTTTAAAGCTCCCTCTAGTGTCCGTTACTGAAACTGTCTCAAATCTTTCCACTTCCATTTTGTCCTCCCCTCTCTCCATTTCTCCGCTGCCCATCTGCATCTCTCTGTGCCTTGGTTGTGTTCTTTTATGTAATACAAATACGTTTTCTCTCTATTTTATTTTTTAAGTGCAATGTGTTTGAGATTTTTTTCATTTCCTCCCAAACTTCTCTTTGTGTGTCCTTGGTGTCTGGGGTAGCATATAGGTTGGTTTGTAGGTCCTCTATGTTCCCTCTTACGGCCATCTCTCAAAGCCCTGTGTAACCATTGCGAAGCCGTTTATGAACCCCAACAAAATCCCCCTTATTCTGTAAGAAAATGGCTCAGCTCCCTGGCTTCCCAGTGTTCAGTGGTTCCCCTGTAGGCCAGACGGCGGAACAACCACAAGTGTTCATCCCAATGAAGAGTTCGCTTGTATTTTTATGCTCTTGGAAATAATTATATAAGATACAGAAATGCAGATGGTCCTATATGAACAATTAGAATAATTATAACACAACGAACAGAGGTGAGCTGAATGATTCTGTAAATCTATATGGTTGAGTCTTGAGTGTGTTGTGACGAAAGTTGTGCCATGGTTGGGTTCGGGGTATGTTTCTGCTGTGATGATGCATTCTTGTACAGCTGTGATAAGAATAAATGTACAATTAAAACCAGGATGACTCCAGTGTTCCTTTAGTAATGAATAAACCAAATAGGAAGAAGAATGAAACTGCTGGTTATTTGACATATATGCCATATAGTAACTCAGATTACTGCATTTTGAGGAAAATGTGCATATGATCACGATTTCATCTGCACTACTGACCACCCTTTATATTTGAACAGAATACCACGAAATACCTATATTTGACTCCAATCTATTCGATTTTGGTTACATAAAATCACAAAACCTTTACTTTACTTCCCATTTTGCTGTTGTAAAACCCCAAATGTCCTTCTGAGGGACTAATAAAGGAACATCTTATCGTATCTTATCTTAAATTCACTCTTTAACTCACATCCTGAGCATTGAAAACAGATTGATAGCAAGCATATGACAGCTAAAATTAGTTTATAGGCTGTGTCTAAAATCTTTGCATGGACCAAGTATTAGAAAGACTAAGATACATGAAAATGTGTTTTTGGGTTAAAACTCACGTAACTTGAATGGGATGGAGATGTGGTAGTTGTAGTCCAGATAGATGTGACCTTTGACTCCACTACTAAAAACTACAAATGATAGACGATAACGTCACGGTTTTGGAGACTCTACCAAAGACATTCTCCGAGAAACCACGTGAATTGACGAAGATAGCCGATAATAGCCGAACGTCATGGAAGTCTTAATAACATCTGCCTAAATTCAACCATCTAGAGGTGTATTTTACACTAAACCTCACCACTATAGTTATATTTTCCATTTAAGTGGCAGAAGTGACTGAGAAAAATAACTTTTACGTATAGAAACCCTGTTATTTATCCGCTACTTAGAAGTCCTCACTAGTCACATGGTTTATGAGTAAATGTCCCTGGAGATTTTCCGTATATATAGACACAACCGAGCCACAGTCCTTCCTTTCCATTTTGCCTTCCTCAGTTGATGCATCAGCCAAGTCTCATTCGTCGTGTTTAAGGCGATTATTATTATGATTAACATTCCAACAATGTCTATCTGGGTCAACACGTGTGTGGTGACCGTTGCACCGTCCTTTCGGAGAAAACGAAAGTCTAAACGAGGTGAGTGTACATTAAGACCACACAACCTCATGGGCCATGGTGGCAACACGTGGAAGTCTTGCGACCTAAAGACGATCTAACTATGGATAACTGGTAAATCAGATTTGAGAAAGATGCTTTTAATCAACAGTGAGGTGTTACTGAGTCAGTTTTAAGCCTGAAATAACATCGATGAAATATTCAGTCTTCGTTGGGTTGGTTTATGTGAAACTGGTATGTCAAACTAAAACGAATTCCTTGTGCAAATTTGATAATCGCATATTGGAAAGTGGTGGGTAATTTATGGATCACAGGTTCGTGATGGTGAATGTATGTCAAAATCTACTTAAACAGGTTTTCAACCCAGAAGGCCTGTTAATCCAGACTTCTTGCCAAATGTTGGAATGTCTACGACTAGTAGTCAAGTCTTATGGCGATTCTGATACATGAATATTCAAAATATTCAAAATCTGAAAGAACATTTTGATATTTTAGCCAGCTAACCTTGCAATATGCATTAGATGAGATGTTTTTTTTCTGAGAATGTGTCTACCGTTTCAGAATTCCTGCTGTCTGTTGGCTTTATTTGACCCATTTTATTTTGTCCACTGGAAGTTTGAAGTCTACAGCTAACTATTGATATAGTGGGAAAGCCCATGAGCATGAACAACAGTAACTGATCTAATGAGTTTAAATGTCAATGCATTTTATTACGGTTTTTTTGTCACGTTTCCCTTGTTGTAATCTAATTCCTGAAGTTGTTTCTGATTATCAAATTTCTTCTTTATTTTTCCTCTTGGGCAGGACGGGGATGACGAGTGGTTGCTGCAGCCATGACCCTACTCCTTATCTACTGAAGAGCTCCTCATCATAGTGCGACAATCACTTGTCTAGAAGACGGATTGACGTTCCAGAAGTGATCCAGTTTGGTAATGCAATGGACTTTAAAAAAACGTGAAACCGATAAGGCCCATGGCTCACTTAAGATTTCCCAAGTGATTACATTTGCCTTTCATTAGCTTTGTTTTTGTTTTCCCTTCAGGAGAGATTGGCATATCTGAAAATGAGGACTTTGGAGGGGAAAGTTTGTGCTGTGACACAGCACCGATGGAAGTGCCGAGGATGGATGTCTGAAAGTGCAGAAGGTTTCATATGAGTACGGGTGAGTTCACTGATTTGCATATGTTAATGTTAAAGCCACTGATGACAAACTAAATAATTTCTGACACCTCGTATGAGAGCTGAACTGCAGCTCCTGATTATGTCTTTGGTCTGAGGCTCCCGGATGTAGCGCATACATCTTAAGCCTGTATGAATTACAATTACAGCCGAACTGATCAATTTCTCTACTTTTTAGGAAAATACCAGAGTAAAGGTGAGGGGTCTTGAGCATCCTTGCAAGTCTTGGTTAAAACAAAGGTAAATAACTAAGTTGCATTTTTGTAGTTGTGTGTGTAGTCCTCTTGACAGCATTGGTACAAAGATGGATGAGTTATATGTTCTTTAGTTATACTCATTCAAATTCGTAGTCTCAAACAGACAACCTTGTAGCACCAGCAGTCATGTAGGAAATGTGATGTGTGTGAAACGGGTTGCACCAGTGCTGTCAAGAAGTGGCTTCCCTGTTTTAGCCAGTGATGACGAAACAAATTATTTTCTGACACCTCGTATGAGAGCTGAATTTCAGCTCCTGATTCCAACTCTAATCTGAGGCTAAACTTAATGATATTTTCTTGTTTTCTTTTTCGTAAACTGAGGATGAACTAAACCAATCTCCATGTCTGTCTCAGGTGCCCCACAACGAACCCAAGAGTTCTTCATGATCTCCACAAAAGGATTCAAAAGGTGCACACTGAACCCCATGAGGACCAGTCACCAAGCTCACGAAATTAATGAAACTTTATTTATTTTGTTCATGTGTAGATTACAATTAAAAAAAAATACAATGACATTTGTCTTCTGTGTCATAACTCATCCTATTGTAAAGTTATGGTAGCAAGCATGCATGACTTGATTATGGGAGGAAACCAGAGCCCCCCTATGAACCCCACATAGACAAGAGGAGAACATGCAAACCACACAGAAAGGGCGTAGGGTGGAATTTAAACTGGCGCTTCCTGCTGTGACAACAGTACTAACCACCAGGCCACTGTGCCTGAGAGTTTGACTTGTGTGCTCCAGGTTATTCACATTGACTTAAAAGAGAAGTTATTTTGTGAAGCATAGCTGACTTTCTCTTGACGTAATGCTGTTGAAATTATGAGAAATGTTACACCTTTAATGAAGTACAATTGTAGAGGTTAGCAGTTGGAAAATACTGTAATATAGCATCAAACCCTTCACATGGGCCACTGTATGCAAACACGTGTTGAGTGGTTAACATCTTAATGGCTGTATGGGGAAGCATAGCTAAGAATACAAGAGCAGTCCTCTGGCAAGTGCAAGGATTTAGGTTAAATCACAGCACCCACAGAAAAGTACATAATGTCTGAACAAGACAGTCCCCTTGACCTCTCAGCCATAATATAGACTAATGACCGGTACAGGATGTTAACCCACCCTTTGCCCAGTGATCACTGACACAGGCTACAGTGTGCATGTGTATATATGTGTGTACATTTATACATATACACACAGTACGTACAGCACATATGATAAACTAGGATGCAAACTCAACATTTTTGATGCTTCTGTCTATCTAATATTCACAGTTACTGTACACAAGGAAAAATCAACATGTCTTAATGATCACAGCAATGTAAAAATTAATGATGGCAAAAGGAATTCACAATATAGAACCATATTGATGTCCATTTTTTAATGTGTCGCTAAACTAACCAGTTTTGGGTTACTGGCAATTTCAGAGCAGACATGAATAACGGGTGCACCAAAGAGTGTGAGATAATTTAGTTGTGACGGTGGGCCTTTCCAATTTCCCTCTCAGCAGTCCTCATTGAACCAGTGACAGGACTCGTGTCTCACAGCCAGATTTGACAACAGGCAGCCAATCCTCAACCACCACTCCCAACAATTAAAACTCTGGTATATGACGAGGTACTGCAGGTAGATCTGATGCTTCTCTGGCACAACAAATATGGATGGGATAGGCAGCCAATATTGTCCAAGCAACTGTTGGTAAAGTGGGTGTCTCAGCCATTCTTGAATGGGTAGCAAATTAGCTGGAGCATCCTTTAGTGTAGGTACACACCAGCTTGCTGGATATGAACATGGACCCGCTGGTGTGGTAGTGGGAATGTTTGGCCTCCCTGGTGAAATACCAAAGACTCCAGTTGAAAATGTTAAGGCAGATTGCATTTATGTATTATGGGTCTGTCCCGTGGAAGAGCCTTTGCTCTGCAATATTCTGAACTCTTCTGTTCAACTGGGGCTTTTTCCTCTGGAGGTCTTCCCAGAGGATTTTGCTCTGGGTCTTCTCCGACGGGTGTCGCCAAGCCTCAGTGTGGTGAGGAGGCTTTCAATCTTATACTCCTGTGAGGAGCTTTGGAGCTGCACTCGCTTACACCCAGTCTCAGGAATCTGTAGCTTGTGCTGATGTCCTGTTTGGTCTTTGAAATGTGATTTATTACCTACAGGCCTCCTGGTTTTGACTGTTGACACTTCAGCTGAAGAGACAAACTTGGGCCGTCTTCTCACCATCCTCTTGGTGCCATACTGGTTATTTGTCTGTATCATGTCCTGGAAACTGAGTGTGTATGACTGTGAGCCAACAGAGAACTCCATCACTGCCTGGCCATCGGCCTGGCACTTCTGCTCCAACTCTGTGCTAGTGATGCCTACCAGTTGGTGTTCACCAGTCACTGTGGCATACTGAGTCCAGTTCCCCAACTCGGATTCCCAGTACCAGAGCCACACCGTGGAATTAATCAAAGTAGGCTGGAGAGCAGAGGAGATGGTGGAGAGGCGGCGTGCCTTATTCCACCCACAGGTCATGGTTTCAAAACACACGGGCAGTATGCCTCGACTGTATGTGTTGTTAGGATTGCAGAAGTCTTCCTCTATCTTCTCGTGGTCAGCTAAGGCCCTCCAGTGTCGCTCCTCCTTCACCTCCCATCTATACGGCAGGTTGTAATGGCCATTGAAGCACTTCTCCCCGTGTTTACAGTGGCCCTTAATGAAGTATGTGCATATGTCAGTTCTATTTCTCTTGCTGTCATTTTTACTCCTTTGATTGTTCTTCTTGCTGGCTTCTGCAGAGTCGGTGGTGTCATGGGGCGGGGAGGAGATGTCTGTAGAGGCTATTTGCCGCCGCTGCTGCCAGGGGTCCAGTTTATCTCCCTTGGACTTGTTATCCCAGAATTTTAAAATCTCCTTGTTAGTATAAATCGCCTTAATTGAGCAGAAGAGCTGGTTTGGCACCCCTCTCCTCTCCAGGGTCTTGTGTGGATGCGGCTCATAGAAGTCGTGTGCTCTGGAACAGCTGCAGCGGCCTCGCAGATACTTCTCACAGACGTGGAGTCTGGTGCAGCGTTCAGCATCCAGACATTTGCCGTGTTCGCCCACGCCGTTGTTGTAGTCGTGACACACCGGCGGTAGAAGGGCCGCGTCGTTCTGGAGCAGCAGAATACAAAGTTCTCTCCTGTCCAGACCCGCCACGTCGTGTTTCCTCAGAATCTCGGCGTTGTGTGCCGACGTCAGGTCGTGTGAGAAACCACAGGTCCCCTTCTCCCGATCAGCCTGGCAGTTCCCGAATAAGAATCCTTTACAGAGATGTAGATTATCACAACCGCGACAGTCTTTGGCATTACATACCGCGAGTCTCGTCTTGGCCACCACCATTACCTCGCCATTATGGAGGCCGAGGACGAACCTTTCCTGGTTTGCGATTATATCGTTCACTCTTTCCGATCTGCCGTAGAATACTGATTCTAATTCTTTGACCAAAATTGATCCGTTGGTCGCACAGATGGTTTTCGTTACCGTTAACTCCATCGTGTTGCCGCTTCGTCTTCTCCCACAGGTGGCTGGGACGTACTGATCGGAAATGTACTCCTGACAGCAGGAGACCACATCGTCTGACGTTCAGGAATCGAAACTTAACAATGTGTCACAGTTTCACTTCCGTCCACATGAAGAAGAGGAAAAAGAGAGCAGTAACACAAGTCAGGCTTGTGTTTTTGTGTTGGGTTTGGTCTGTTTGGTCAGGAACTTAACACGTATGGGGCCAACAACACTAGATTTGATCTCTTTAGCCACAGTCCCAAAGCCGTTCACTGGCACGTTTCCGCAGGACAAGTGCATAAAGTAAAAGTGAACTACATTAAAGGTTGCGTTCAAGGATCTCCAATAAAATAAGGGCTTCAAACCGTGGACTCTGACGAGAAAATGTTCATATTTGTGAATTTACATTCAAATCTAGATGTTGCGAGGAATTAAGTTTGACATGACCGTTTGTGAACGTGTAAATAAAGATGTAAATGTTGTACCAAGCCATTTATGATCGTGTCACATTTATCAAAGTCGTGCATGATAGGTTTAAATTTACTCTTATTTTTCAAATTTGTATGTAAAGCCTTTTTTAATCGCGAGTTTTTAATAAACTTTACTTACTTTATGTTCTGTTTGAGTAAAGCAACGTGTGCTCTTCCTAAATTCTGTTTAATCTTTGTCATCATCATCATTATCATCATCATTATCATCACCATCATCATCATCACCGTCTTTGCACTCCTGGCCTTCTTCTTCTTCTACTCCTAACCTGCTCCTTGTGGCAGCGATTAGGCAAGCGAAATGTCAACCTATCACATAAAGAGGTGAATCAGTTCAACTGGATCAGAAGTTTATTAAGATACGTTACGTCACTCAACCAGGTGACTTTTTCAGTCTGAGCTGAATGTAAGCACAAGTGTGGTATCAATGATCATGCATCAAGACAAATGTCAACCTATTTTCATTGGTCAAAATCAACGCTGACGTCCCCTCCAGTTAAGGGTAATTTCCATGATAAACCCTCAAATTTATGAGGAAATGTCTAAAACGTAAGAAAATCGCATTAATTTGAATATCTTAAACACTCATTTGTTGGTGGAGGGGTAAGTCACAAACAGTGCCCAAAAAAAATCAAATTTAATCATCTGCAACATCACACTTGATATATCAAGATCATTTTTTCGTGCTGTGTCCGCTAGAGGTCGCTGGCTCCCTAAACATTTGGAAGTGGTATGACGTAGTCAGCGGCCCACGTATGTCCAGCTGCAGCACGAGATACAATACACGCCCACTCCAGTGGCGAGAGACTTTAAAAAATGCTTTACCTCGAACACACACTACACATTACACACATTACACAAATTACACACACACACACGACCGTCCACACCAAGGGTAAACATTCAGCTCAATGCCGTAAGAAAAGACAAAAAAGTTATACACTACTATTACTACCACCACTATAATTACTTTCAGCTGCTCTCATTAAGGGGTCACCACAGCAGATCATCATCTCCATCTCTTCCTGTCCCCTCCATCTACCTCCGTCACATCAGCAAGTCCTCCCTCACCGATTCTATAAACCTCCTCTTTGGTCTTCCTCTTCTCCTCTTAGCTCGCAGCTCCATAATCAGCATCCTTCTCCACACATCCTAATGTATATCTTAGTATCTTCAACTCTGCCACCCCCAGCTCCCCCTCCTGTCACTTTGTCAATGCTACTGTCTCCACATCCGGGTTTATTTAACACTTTTCTCGGGGATTATTGGGCTATTCTGTGATTCGACTTCCCCCTTTCTGTTATGTAAGAATACTTCTACGAGTACTTCTGACTGCGTGAAGTCACAACATTCCTTCCCTACACTATCCACAGGACATCCCACCATAACACTTGATACGCTTCATACAACACAGAGGAGCCCAAATTATGACAAGTCCAGTGAGAGTGGGTGAGATCAACCGTGGCCACAAGAAGCAAGAAGATCTTGGGTTCGAATCACAGCCCAGGTCCTTCCTGTTTGGCGTTTGAAAGTTCTCCACCTGTCTGCGTGGGTTTCCTCCAACCATCATAAAGACATGTATGTAAGGGTTAATAGTCCTACCTGTGCCTACGAGCAGGTCAACGGGAAGAAGCTCTGAAGTTGTTCCCTGGGCGCTGCAGCCGCTCATTGCTCCCATACAACAGGATACAAGTGAACACAATACACTTTAATGTGTTCGAAATGAAATCCTAATTAAGCCTTAAATTCGTCGTATAGAAACACTATCGGAACGTGAATGTGTCGGGTATGTAATGGAGTAATGTTATTCTTACAGTGGGACAGAGGACGTCGTATAGTATAGTGCTTGTTATATAAACCTTTGGGGAGTACCTTGTGATTTTCCATCCATACATCCGTTATCGACCGCTTATCCGTAACCGGGTCAGAGGGGAACTGGAGCCCATCTCAGTTCTCATTGGGTGAAAGATGGGGACGCAACATTGAAGGGTCGCCAGTCCATCATAGGTCAGAGCAATTAGGGGAACGATGTTTTTCTCAAGGACACGCCTATCTGCAGGTGTGGGGCTCCGATCTTCTGATGACCAGATACCAGCTCTACCCACTGAGCCATGCCGCCCCACCGTGGGAATTATGGGCAGTATAAATAAACCTGTCGTTGGGTGTGGCCTATTTCCATGACAGGAGTTAAGATTTGTTTTCACTTCGTTTTTTGAGGGGGGTGTGGTGGATTTGGGTACAAGAGCATTTTTAAAAATATTACATTAGTAGCTCCCCTCGTCATTTCCAGACATAGACGCATGTGATCCAGAGACAAATCACGATAAACGACATTTCTGTCAATGAGCTCGACTCCTCAGTGGTAGTGTGTCCTCATTTGCGTGTGCCTCCAGGCACGGCTTGACAATTTCAGGGTGCACTCGGAGGATTTCCATACAGGTGCTCCCGGGTTGGATGGAGCGCCGCTCGTTTGACTAACAAAGCATCGAGCCGCCGCCCTGCGCAGCGCAGCCTCATCGTCCCGGCCGCTACCAACCAGGGAGGAGCGCAAGGGAGTGTCCCCGACCTGCCCACAGACAGCGCACACGGACCCCCCCCTTTTTTTTGTTGCACCGACGGTTCAAAATAGGATATTTTGCGCCGACGACGGATCAAGCTCAGAGCCCTACATGTTGAGGTCTGCGTGTTGAACTGCGGCCGCCCCCCACCCCTTATTCACAATCTCCATCCATCGGGTTTGTCCGGGAAGTCCAGCAACGCAGAACAAACACACCACAGCGTTCCTCGCTAGGCCCCACGGTAAGACCGCAAAACATCACCATCCTAACCTATTCTACTGCTTCTCTTGTCGGATTAGAAATCCGCCAGCACGTCATTATCTAGTCCCATCTAACGGTGTTTCGGACCGGAGCCGTCACCCGGTTTGTCTAAATGGCGAAATGCGTTAATAACAGAATACGAGCAACGAATAAGACAAGACGGGCCGAATATCACCGAGTCCGTTTTTTTTAAATTTCATTCTATTCATTTTCTAACAGGTAAAATGGGACGTGAGGTTGAAATCTGGTGGTTTTGAAGTGGGGTCGTGTGCTTTTATGCATCCTTTCCTCCGCCATCGATGCAGTCACTCTCGTATTAGGAAGGCCCACGCTTTAGTATGAAACAGCTGGATACAAGCAAGCAGCGGAGGCAGGACCCGGCTGACAGATGCTGACAGATGCGATTACCTGACATTGGGACTGTGCATGCATGCGACCTACTTACATCCATTAAACGGACGTGTGGGTTTGTGCGTCTG
>OMLC01037368.1:0-17204 GCA_900302585.1 Regalecus glesne
GAGTTCCTCGTCCCTGTCTCCTGCAGGTGAACAGGAGTTCCACTCCATCCTCAGGGTCTCTACAGAAAGGAACATGAGGAGATGGTCTATCTAGCGTGCTTCCCAAAACACATGACACTGCTGAAAAACACCCCCCCCTCCAAAAAAAAGCGGCCTCCAGTCCTGCAGAGGAATCAGCCATAAATCCTAGGAGACTGAGGCACTCAGTAATGCACAATACACGGAAAACGACGAGGTGGTTTTGTTTGCAATTCAGAAAAAAATCCCCAAAACACTGATGATTCAATGGAAAATGGGAATAACGCTCACATTCTCATTAAAGGCTGTTTATTGCTTGCTATGACTGCAAAATGTGTTGAGATGATGGTTTTTGGGAGACTAAGTAAGAGGACAGTGTAGGGCAACACTGACTTTGGTGGGAGTTGAATGTGAAGCCGGTGTGGGTATACAGAGCTTTGAGATGGCCAAGGACACGAGTCCTAGCTTAGCTCAGGAGGTCAAGTTGTTGACCAAGTATTTCTAGCTCTCCTTCACATTAATATTTTTTTAATAAAACATCATACCCAATCACATAATACATCCATATGCCACTAATATGAAATTCAATAGCAGTTTAAGGCGTGATTTAAGTTTTCATCCTATTTTTACATATGTGTATTAAGACATGTTCCCAATGTTTTGTTTTCTTACTGGGAAGTTATCCGGAGTTGATATGCCTGTGAAATGTCTGTTTGGATTAGGTTAGACTAGGCGTAGGATTGTCACAGCACATGAGATGTTAGTTGATGGCAGGAGAATACACAGCACACATAGTCTTACGTTGGTGTCCTGGGCCAATATTTACATATAAATTTGAGTACGGATCTCACAACCAGTTCCTTCGTCCAGACCATTTGAATGAAAAATCAAGTCTAAAACATGTCCGTGTGTGATGCTTTAACAAGTTTGGCCAATAAAGTTCTGTGCCCACATCCTAGCTCCAGAAGAGCTTTTTGTCTTATAGCTCATTTGTCATTTCCAGGTCCCCCACAAAGCAAAATGGAACTTTTCACTGGATTGTAAGTGTTGTTTGACTATTTCCGTTTCCACAGCTAACAGTCTAAAAGTCTTGAAACTCTGATGTATTCGAGTGAGCAAAATGCAACTGTCCAACGGCCGGAATAGTTGTAAAGCAACGAGAGGTCTACTTTTACTTGTCACCATTAGTCCCAACGTTGTGGGGGTGTACAAAGACTAAGATGGAGCTTGGAGAATTAAGGCCGGAGGGATTTGAACCTGCATCCTTTGGGTCACCAGTTCCCAAAGCACACACAACCATGGCCCCCACCAGTTGCAAGGCAACACCAGTGCTTAACTCTACTGAGGATTTCTTAACTGCTGCCACGTCGCGATGCACAAATGTAGAATAGTCCTCCGCTCCTGTACATCATTCCTCTGTTGCATTCAAAATACTGCAGAGTACACATTTATTGAACTCAGCCTGCCCTAATGTATAATCAACTCAAACAATTATCAGAGAATCGACCTTGCTTAACATGTATTAACAAACTTCATGCTGCACAACAGACTTATTATCAGTATGCAGACCGTTAGTTGGCAAATAATGCTAATTAAGTCATAAACAGTTGACATATAATCTCACTGTTGATAAGAGGATTCAGACTTCCTTGTGCGCACCTTCCCTATAATGAACTGTCTGTACGCAATTAATCAGCAATGTAATTAGACGTTAGATAGCTCTAGTGCGTTTAGAGGTTCAGCGCTTTGCTTTTAAAGGCAACATGACAATGGCCAGCACAAACTGTAAGGCCATAATACACCCTGAACGAGAGGTCCCCTTTACACGGCACGATTAATCCCCATGCGAGGCGACTGACACTGACTTAGATGGAGCTTCAGGGATTAAGGCCAGATGCTCTTCCTGACTCCCTGCGATGGGTTTGAACCTGCAGCCTCTGGCTCATCAGTTCCTGAAGTGCGTGCTCTAGCACCGAGTTACCATAACGACCAATTACACTATGCGAGAAAAGGTGTAAGAATCATGGTCATTAGCAAACAAATCATGATCCGTTATTGACTTTAATAAAATCATATATTACATATTGCCTCATTAAAAACAAACAGCGGTGTTAAGCTATGCATTTTCACTCATTCCACACTGATCTAGCCATTTTGTGTAAAACGGTTTAAAGAGTTTCTCTGTATCTGCTAATGTTGCCTTTAATGCAAGGCTAAACTTCGCATTTTAATTTACAATGATAGTAAACGGCTGGTGTTGGACTTTTTGAAATACTTTTGGATTTGTTCATGGGTTTTACATTCACAGATCTGATCAATGTGTTAATGTTTCACTGCTACCCAACAACAAATGGACTTTGCAGTTGTACCAATTATAATTCTGTACAAAACAGACAGAAGAAGCCATCCACCTTCAAACACTGGGGAGCTCTGGGAGATATATTATTTATGACTAAGTTTTTTCATAAATATAGTCAGACCAATTTTATTGAATGCTCTAATTCTCAAGGTGTATAGAGTCAAAACGCTTCAATAACCGGTGTCTGTAGAAACCTCACTAAAATGTTGCATTTTGGGACATTTACTCACGCTATGCTTGAATTTCATCAGAGATCAACTATGAGAGCAACCGCCGTCACTCAAGGACGCTCAGGCAACGGACACCCGGCATTGATCCAGCAACCTCACTACTACAAGGCAATCTGTCCAGCAGTCGGGCCACCCTTCAGCTTGTGCAGAAGGCCATGCAGGTGCTTTGGCCAAGTTGGTAGCAGAACGGGGTGACAGTGTAATTACTATACAAGCATAGACTCCATTCTGTGGATGAACTAGCATGGCCCAAATTACATGACTCCATCAAGACCATTATTATATAATCATAATTTACTATTGCATCACAACTAATCTTATGACATTTGATCTGCTCAATCTTTCTGTCATTGCTGAAAACCAACAATCAAACCCCGTCTGACGATTTGCAATTTCTGTGCGGAGGATACATGACCGGAACTTTCTTTTCCAAAGTTAAGTACTTTCAAATCCGACTAATCTCTGCAGATATCCAGACAAAAAAATAGATCGATTCATTTGCCACACGATCAGTCAGAGAAAGTTCTCCACACTTAACCCATCCTACTGTATAGGAACCATCAAGCAGCTCCAGTGCCCGGGGAGCAGTTGAGGGCTCCGTGTCTTGCTCGAGGACACCTCGACACATTTTCAGCAACATTTTCAAACTGCAAATATCCGATTACTACACACCGCTTTAGCTGCTGAGCTATGCTGCCATCAGGGAAAAAAAGCACCTCCGTGACATTACACTGAATAAATAGGTAAATGGCCAAAATATCACTTTCTAGACAAATTGACCTGTTATAATTAAACAGTAAAGGAATAGATGCATTTCATTAGTTTGACCAGTAGATGGTGCACAATAGCAAGCAATGGTAGCGCTGCACACGTAGCACTGCATACGTCCTCACATCCATTGCCCTTTGGCCTATGCATGTGGAGGCTCAAATGCGTGGTCCATGTCAGAGCTCTCTCCACAGCTAGATATTTTTATCACGCAGAACTTGGACAAGCTCAATCGGTGTGTACAACTGGCCCCTCTCAGAGGTTTTAAAATGTGGCCTGGAACATCCTGACTTGTGTAGCAGAGGTCTGTTTTACATGTCATGACTAAGCCCCATGTTGTGAGGGTGGACACGGACTTGGACGGAGCTTTAAGGAAATAAGGCAGGATGCCCTTCCTGACACCTTGAGGTGTGTTGGAACCCACAGCCTTTGGCTTGTCAGTTCCCGAAGCGCGTCCTCTACCCGTGAGCGACCACGGCTGACATACCGACTAGTGCATACGGCTTTTTTGAGGCCGTTTAAGATGGGAGGACTTTACCGGGTGAGCAAACAAAATTGGTGTCGGCAAAACCAATCACAGTAAAGCTCTTAAAAATCAATTTAGAATAAACTGCCATTGATTGACTGGTGCAACTGACACTATCTAGGTAGTAAACCTAAGACATCTGGCCCTACCGAGAGGTTAAAGACAAACGTGGGGGGATTCTTTGATACCCCCATCACGTCTGGCACATTTTTTTGACAAGGAAGGTACACACACACACGTGTGGTCTGTATGTACACGCAGGGGCCTGTGAATACACTCATGCTCCTGCTTGTCCATGAAAGCAGCCCAGTAGAGCTTGGCTTGTCACAGAGCATTTGTCACAGGGTCTGCGTTATATCTCTGTGCAGTGACAGCATCAGTTAACTGCCTGAAAGACATCAGAGATCATGCTTACAGCACCCACCAGCAAGAGGGCTGAGAAACACGCCTGGCCGCAGGGTCTGGAAGTAGATAATGCCAGCCGCCTCAGAAGAGGAGATGCGCTGGCATATGTCCTTTGACAGGGAAACGCCTGGCTGCTGCCGAGCCCTTTTTCTTTTTTCTTTTGCAGGCGGAGGGGCAAGACAGACTGGTGGCTGATTGGAGTGACAGCCATCGGAGAGGGAGGCAGTCACAGAGACAGTGTGCTCTTGTACTTCTCTGCGAGGACCAATTTCAGTTTTTAACTTATCAGAGTGAGGACATTTTGGCTGGTCCTCACTTCCATCAAGGGTCTATTTTAAGGTTAGGACTTGGATGTAGGGTAAAGGTTGGGTATGTACCTCTGATGGTTAAGGTTTAGGGCAAGGGGATTAATGTAGTTAATGAGAGCCCACACAAAGATGGAAGTCCAAGTGTGTGTGTCCATCCCATAATCAGGATATCTCGAGATACCTCCGCTTGTTGAGGAGGCTGGTTTATTTATTCAACATCTGCCCAGGACAACGTGATACAATAGCATCTGTACATATGGAGACTCCCAGGTATCAGTCTAGTCACCCCTGTCTATTCTGAGCAGCAGCAGACCCATCTCTGCCCTGCCTTTCCCTCAGCTAGCCCCAGTCAAGAACTGAAACAGAGATACATGTGAGGAACAAGCCACATACACAGCCTTTATGTCAGACAGCTTCAAAATAAATAAATAATTATTTTAGAGAAAGGAAAAAAAGGACATTTAGAAGTGTTTCATGTCCTTACAGGGGAGAGACACGGTGCAGTACAGCTACCTGCTAAAGCCCTGCTGTGATGGTAATGACTAGACACCAGGCTGAAATACCAACTGCTGCCACAGGCAGGTGGACGCCGGTGATAAGGAGATTTCCAAGCACCCAACAGAAAGCATTTGAAAACACTGTCCTGTTTAGCACGATGGGTGGAGCACAAAAATCTTGCCAGGGTTAGGGATTTGATTTGGGGCTTCCTGAGTACTGCTAAGTGCTTCGGATAGAAATGGCCGCCAAAAATGGCATAATTATGTCACACAAAGCCCTGGGAATGAGTCGGCCTACTGGAGGATTTTGGAAGATGTCTATCCGAGTAGTTAATGGCTAGAGAAAGTGGTAGGTCACATCTTTTTTTATTCCCCATCCACTTAAACTTGTTTCATTGGGTATTCAGTAAATCTGAGGTGGTTTGCAGTTCCACTGCAAGCAGCGAATACAAGTACATGAATGCAAATCATGGTAAAACTTCGTGTATTAATCACACAAAAGGAGAAGCCTATTTTTCGTTGTACAGATACAAACAAATTTGTTCTATGCATCAGTCCCACCGTGATGTAGAAGAGCAGACAACAGCTGCATCACCCGTGGAGCAGTTGGGAAATTCCTGCTCAAGGACACTTCAAAGTTTCTGCGGGAGTCAGGGATCAAACTGCCAATCCTCCCATTACCAAGTTCTAAGCATTATGATTAAACCTTTATGTTCAACAAAATATCCATCAGAATTAAAGGAGCTATTCGGACTTACTTTTGCCCACTTGAAAATCTATTCTAATATTTGGTCCAGCTTGAGCCTAGCAAGGTCATCACATGCGTTGCTGCACATTTGATAATATTCCTTTGATGGAACCAGCCTCAGAAACGCATTAAAAAAATAGACAATCCATTCGTCATCAATCCCTTATCTGAAGTCGGGTCACGGGAGTCGTGGTGAAGGCTAGCCCAGTGCTCATTGGGGAAACGCCCAAGACAGGCTGCCATACCACCACAGGACAAAGAATAAATAAACCATAACTATTTTGTTGGGCTTCAGAAGTATTCAAAGGAGACCAAGGCAGAAAGTGTCAGCAAATATAGAGAAATTATGCTATTCTTGCAGAGAAGCTTTCCAACAGATATTGGACAGTATACACAATAACTTATTAAAACTGAAGAGACCCCAGTCAGAAATAGGCTTCAAAACCATGTACAACAGCCACGCTCAGCACCTTCTGGATATTCCTAACTTGTGAATGAGTTTTTGCAACAAGATTATGCATGTACACTCCATGCTGTGTCAGAGAAAGAGAACCAGGTAGGACCAGAGCTCGAAACACTTGCACCAAATGCAGTCTTCACTGAAGTCATCACTACAAAACCGAGTTCACCACACAAGATGGAGTGAGAGAGCTGGCAGAGAGGAGGCACATGAGTTGAAAAAAAATGGAGAGACATATCCATCACATTAACACACAGCACACACTCCATTGTAGTGTCATCCTGTTCTAGCCCCAGGCTTCAGTGATTTATCAATGCAAAGCTAATAGCATCAATATGAATCCAACTAAAAATCAATATTTCATTACCAAATTGTTAGTGGGAATGAAGAGCGATGGCAATGGGTGATGCCATTTGCCAGGGTAAAAGCATCTGGATTTCCTTACAGACAGACACAGGCCTGGTGACTTCTGAGACATTTGGAAAGGCATCAGGAGGATAAACTTTGAAAAGTAAATCTCCACTTCCTTTCACAATATATTCTGCTGTGAAATATTGGAACACTAGGTTTCCTTCAAACTCCTTATATTATTTTGAAGATCAGTGAGCTCATGGGGTAAAAGCCAAATGAAGCAAAATGAATATAAAGAATGCTAACCTGATAAATTAACACATTACTGCTGCATTTGGCACTGGATACTAAGCAAATTGGAATTGATTCTCCACAGAAACTCCTGAAGCTGTAGGACGCAGACTCAACCCAAGAGAGAGATGGATGCCGTTTTTACACTCTCACAAAATGCATGTCATCATCAATTGCTTCTCTAGTCTGGTTGCTCCTACCCATCTCAGCAGTCACAGGGCAGAAAGTGGAGAAACACCCCAGACCAAACCATTCCATCCCAGAGTAGGTGTGGGGGATTAAGGCCAGAAGCCTTTACGGACGTCCCATGGTGGGTTTGAAACCACAGCCTGTGGCTCATTAGCTCCTGAATTAACCCCAATGAGAAGTTCGGAATCAGCTCCGGTCCATCCGCACTATGGAAACATGTCTTCAGAGGAAAAACATCTTTTCAGGCTCAATAATCCAGGTAGTCGACAAGGTCAGATGACCTGATTGAACCATGTCTTATAAGGCACTTTCCGAAGCATCTTCCATTAACTCATGCCGACTTCTCCCTCAACACACTTTGTTGCTTATGTTTTAGCCATTCACATCCCTCGCTGTCAACAACCGATAAAGGTCAGACAAATAAGACACGACTGTAAAGCAGAACGTGTCACATTGAGCAGCAACAAACAGCGACCAGGAGTTACCAGGTCACAACACAGAGCAAGGCACTAGTCGACGGAGCACAGTGTGGCCAGCGTTGGTTTGCTGGCCCTGGGTCACTCTGTGGTGTGTGTCCCCAAGCTCGGCGAGGCCCAGCTCGAGCACCCAGATCGATCAGACGGAGCAATTAGCAGTAGACACGGCCAGCACCCAGCGGCTGCCTTCAATCACAGCCAATCAACTCTTCTACTTCTGTTTTACAGCAAAATGCAACCAACTGAAGCATCATGGTCCCCTACTGTTACCCCAAACACTCCTCATCATGTCGTTAAATACGTTAATAGTTCTGTATGTGCTGAATGAAGACACTACATCTCTACAGAGAAGTCCCACACTCCATGTGTTTGATTTCCCTTTGTTCCAACTGAGCCTTTTAACAACTGCCTCTCCTCTACATATTTTGGGCAATTAAAAAGAAAAAGAACAAGAAGAACAAGTGAATTTACCATATACTAAATACATGCTGCACAGACTCTGTGAAGTCTGTTTTAAATCTTTTTTAATTCTAATTGCTTATTGTTGACCAGATCATACCTTCAACATGTCAGTGGAAGCTCCATATGGGATCAAGGCCCTGGTGAACAATGACCGCCACGGTGCTGTACTGGTACTTGTGGAAATGGTAAAATCCACTGGGGCAACCCCGGAGAAACCGAGAACAAGCTGAAAGAAGATTAATTGAGCATTAAGTCCATTTTTTTATATAGCATTCGAGAGGTGGCAGGATTTTATACATAGTAGCTTCCTCCTGCTCTTACTTCCAACATTTCTTGGGTTCTTTCTTGATAATATTTTCGTTGAGTCCCCCCGGGGTAGACCAAGGACCAGATGGAGGGATTATATCTCCACACTGGCCTGGGAACGCCTTGAGATCCCCCAATCAGAGCTATTGGATGTTGCAAGGGAAAGGAAAGCTTGGAGGTCCCGGCTGAAATCTGCTACCTCCGCGACCCGACACCGGATAAGCGGTTGACGATGGATGGATGTTTGAAATAAAGACATCTGAATTGAAATGAATTAAAACATACAACACAGGACAGCAAAAGAACACCAGTTCACAAATCCTCCATCATTAGAACCAACCATTAGATCCTACTGCATCCAAGGTGTCTGAAGGAGCGTTTTCGAAGGTCTTTTCTTCCTGCAGCTGTCAGGCTCTTTAACCAGCACTGCTCCCACAATAGAACAACCCCAAAACATGTACAGCAATAACCAACTACAATATACTGGATAATTAACAATGAATGCAATCTGTCTATCTGTCCATACTGTATATAATGCACATATTTCCTACCCCACCCTGTTTAATGTTGTCTATACTACATGTTGTTTCCTGGATGTGATGTCTCTGTACTGTGCTCTACACTGGCTGCTGTTGCACCAGTTTCCCCCAGTGGGACTAATAAAGGAATATCTTATCTTATCTAAAGACACGTTTCCTTTGCTCAATAATCCAGGTAATCAAAACAGTCTGAATCAGATCATCTGGACATAAATTAAAAAAAAACAGGAGGATGTTTTGATATTCATCCGCATGTCTTCATCAGCTCTGAAGTCAGGCCTGTGAGCTACCCAACCCCCTAACAAGGGACAGAGATGTACACCAGAAACTTTCATTTGGGCCACCTGGCTTATTGAGGTGTTTTGATCCATTTGGGCATTGGTTGCCTGGAGCCTGTCTGTGAGTACTCTGATTTACATCTGTCATAAACTGGACCGCTGAGCGCTACCTCATCAGCCTTATGGCCTCCGGAAACTACCAGATCCCCAAGTCTGCAACATTGCAGATAAAGTTTACCTTTGCTTAGTTGCTTGTGAAGAGCCACACAAACCAGGCCTGTTCTCATACAGTTCTCCATTTTGCACATTCACCAGAGCATCACACTTTCTACCCTCCTCCATTGATACCAATCTAAAGGGATATCCCTGCACCCACTCTTCCCCTCCTCACTCTTGCTCATTTCACACCACTTGGGATTTCTCAGGCCCGAGAAGGAAAACAATGATCGTCTAAATCCGAGGTGATATGAGGTTTAGCCTACGCATCAAAGCCGGTTGCTCACTTCTCCTTCACTTTTCCAGTGGTAAAGAAAACAGTTTGCTGCGACACGGGAAAGGAGCGTAATTGGTGACATGAAAGGGGTTACTGTACATTCACCCAGCCAGGGGAGCCTCTCCTATCCTGCTCATCTCTGCTGTTTGTTTTT
The DNA here is from genome assembly GCA_900302585.1 of Regalecus glesne. Taxonomy (NCBI): domain Eukaryota; kingdom Metazoa; phylum Chordata; class Actinopteri; order Lampriformes; family Regalecidae; genus Regalecus; species Regalecus glesne. The sequence goes on from OMLC01037368.1 coordinate 9,859, forward strand.
ACAGATGGGTTGGCTTTGTGAAGAGCTGATATGGTAGATTGCTCACATATGTCGCTGTACTCACAGACAGTTTGTCGTGATCTGTGTTGTTTATCTTTGTGCTTGTTGTCTTCCTGGGAAGGCATTTGTTGCATAGTGATGTATTTAAGGGACAGATGTTGAATGAGTTATTTGATACTCGATTCTGAGGCACAGCGAAATATAGTCAAAGCTTTTGATTTATAGTGTCGCGGTAGCTCAGTGGTACAGTGTGTGCTGTGGGAACTGACAAGCGAGGGGCTGCGGGTTCAAACCCACCACATGGTGTCAGGAGGGGCATTCGGCCTTAATGAATTAAGAGGCTTCATTATATTTCCCCTCTGCTTTTTGACACTCATGACTATGTTATGAAGGGCCATGCTTACACAACATGACCATCTTGTTGCACTGATACTCTACTATCTACTAACACAAGGGCAGTGGAGCGTTTCTATTGTACATGCTCACTTTCTGAATTTCTACTGAGCCAAAAATGTGAAGCGACTTAAAATGTCCATCTTCCAAATAAATCAGTCATACACAGTCCACAGGTACACAGACACAGTCGGTCCCTTCCCGACCGACAGGCTCAATATGAGCCCACTAGTTAGAAGTCTCTAACTCACAACTTCACAACCACAGAAGTTCACCCTTCAAGCTTTTGAGTGCGTTACAAAATACTTCGTCTGGAAAAACAGAGAATCGAATGACTAAAAGGAGCAGGAATGCTAATTTGCTTTGCTGTGGGTGTGCGTCAGAGATGTGTGCTACGGGACATTTTGACATGCATTCTTCCAACCCTCAATCACTGCAGGAATCAAACTAAAGGAAGAAGCAGCTGGTGGATGTGGAGAGCCAACAAAGGGCACCAAGAACGTTCATTTTCTCACATGGAGTCTTTCCCATCTGAGTCGAGTGTTGTTTGGACCCTGCCTTGTGTGTGGCCTCCCCACACTTTAATCAGGGAAATGGCAGATTTGACACATATGGAACACCACAAAATCCAAATCCACGCTGCATGTTAGCCTGATAGCCAATGAAAGGTGAGTAAAAGCCTCCATCACTCTAGCCCATCCTACCATCTCCTCACCTCCCACCAATCACCCTCACAGGCAGCCAAAGATGAGTGGCGGCTTCTGCTGTTTGTTGTAGCTTTGCCTGTGAAGTTAAAGGTACAATCGGTAAAAGAACAACAAAAAAAAACTCTACCACCCCCTGTAGGCTACCAGCAGGAGTTACTGAAGAGCTGTCAGATTAGAAGAAACATTGTGCCGGCACCACTTTTGGGTGTCTTTCCTGATTGGACTAAAGCTAAGAACTTCTCACAGTGTTCTTCGCTAGATGCAAGACATACAGCGAACCTTAAAGCTGCTGGTATTACTTTTGATGTTGCAAATCTTGTAACAGCTTATCAGAAGGAGACTTTTGGCTTCTTTCTAGCTGAACATTGAGAGCCCCGGGAACTGGAACAAGGCCAGGCCCCTCAACTATCCGGCGCTAGCAACACATCCCGTTGACAGAGATGTGTCTCCTCTCTACCTTGCTGTATTGATCTCCCATCTCGCTGTTAATAGTCCTGTTAAATAGTAGCTCTTGGTTCTTTACGGTGTGCAGGTCCACTTAACAATACCCCGCCCCACACTCCCCCTTTAAATGTCTGAGAGATAGAGAGATGGGAGGTGATATACCTGTCAGGGTTTGGTGCAGGGGGTCACCTGTCAGCTGGATAATAAGGTCATATGTGCAGTCCTTAAAAACACTGTCGCCTCAGGTAAAACCAAGTATCCAGCCATCACCAACTGCTTATCCAAGGTTGGGCTGCAGTCATACTGGAGCCTATCCCAGTGCTCATTGGGTAGAAGGTGGGGAAACACCCTGGACAGGTCACCACTCCATTGCAGGACTTGAGCAGATAGGGGTTCAGTGTCTTGCTCAAGGACAATTTGACACTTTACTGAAGGAACCAGATATTGAACCACCAATTTGTAAAACATAACATAGTTCGGACATTCCATTGATTTGCTCATGGTAGAGGATGCACAGATGGACCGCCCCGTGGTAGTCAAGGTTATAGGTCGTCTCCAAACCATACAACATAGCTGGTCTATAAACCTTCCCTTTCACTTTTGCTAGTACCCTTGTTACACATCACCCCTGACACTGTTCTCCACCTACTCCACCCTCCCTGTACTCTCGTCTTCATCTCTCTTTTGCACTCCGTTAGTTGGAACAGGTGACCCCGAGTATTTAAACTCATCCTCCTTCCTCACCTCTACTCCTTTCATCCATCCATTCCATTGTCTCCCCTCTCCCTCATGCAGAGGTCTTCAGTCTTGATTCTCCTGATTCTCATTCCTCTTCTCTCCAGTGCATACCTCCACCTCTCCAGACTCAACCCGCTCCCTACTCTCACTACTGGTCACGGTGTCATCCGAACATCGTGGTCTATGGAGACTCCTGCCTCATCTCGTCTGTCAACCTGTCCATCAATGTTGAAAAAAGAAAGAGTTTGCCACCATTTAAAGGTTAAAATTAATATCGGCATAATCTTGGGACAAAGTCCTATAAGCATAGCGGCAGATAAAAACATTCATGGTGGGTCCATTTGATTTAGAGGTGAACAAATATTGATACGAGCCAACAGCTTTGTGAGTGGTGGCCCGCTTTAGATGGTAGCAGAACAACAAGAATGCTATCAGGCTTAGCTGCTCTTCAAGTCTCCCCACTAGACATCTGAAAATATGGCTGATTGTAATGCTACCCCATATGTAGCATTTCTATTGGGCTGGCGTGTTTGAAACACAGACTTCTACCAGACTATTATGCTTTTGTACATCAGTACATCTCCAGTGATAGTCTGCCTTCTGCTTTCTCCGCACTTGTTTGTCACTGATCTAAAACTCTCTCATGAGGACAATTAGCCCCGCAGAAAACAGAGAGCTGGGCCTTTACAATAGAAACGCTCCTGCTGTAGCACAGAAATATTCTTCATAATCCTAAGGATGGCTTCCGAGTCGCTTCACTACATGATGGGTGTCTCTTTGGAGGAGCAGCAGTGCCTCAGGTAACTACAGTGAATGGGGGAGGCAGCCAAACGTCGTCTACGGCAAACAAATGGCGCCCGTGTAGAGCACAAGTCTTGAGGGAGTTCAAGTCTTTAGTCAAGGACTTGTGTTTTATCAGTTGAATGATATAAAACATGACAAAATGCCTACTCAAAGAGAATCAAAGATTCTCAACCCTTCCCACGGGGACTTTTATATAGGGCAAGAGCTCCTCGCATCTCCTCTCCCTCTTTCTCAGGGCTGTGCTATGCATAGGCATCTTAAGAGACAGACTCATCCCCCTCCCTCACACCCCCCCATTGGACACAGTGCCATACATAAACAAGTGCCATGGGTATTCATTACAATATGGTTTCATTGCTTGGGAACATTCTCCTCCTTCCTCAACACTAACATCCTACAAAATTACATACACTACACAATCAAATCTGTTTTTATCAAAGACATGTGAGTATCTTCCTCCACTCTTACATGTCATCTTGTGTCCCTCCATATCTTGCATTAATAAAAAAACAAAACAATGGGCATGTTGACCAATATCAAAGTCATTGGCCATCACTAGTACTCTGTCATTAATTCTAGGTCATACTATCAAGCTAGCCAACTTTGGTCTGCTACAGACCGCGAGCCAGCTAATTAGACACTTGCAGACAGAACAGACGTTGTGAACCGAGGGTGCAAGAGATGTCCTCATAAGAGGTGGGCATTCACACTTAACTTTCTATATACAGCTGTGAAATCAGTAATCTAATATTGGGAACTCTCAACTTGCATTAAATGTGTTTGCCACCTGGCTTGCATTTGAAATTATTGATCTAGATAGCTAGCATGGCCACTAGGATAGCCTATTTAAATTGACATTCAATGACTAAAGTTAGCTGCAACATCACATAACCAAGACGGTTACTTTTTTGGCAAAGGCAACATAATGAACTTGTCCAGCTAGAATTTTTGAAAACTTTGCCTACTTTGCTCTGTTCTCTGTGCTGAAGGGAGCTCAGATCATGCTGTGTCTGTCTGAAAGGGCCTCAACACTTACAGCTGCAACACGCCTGACTGGAATGACCAAAAGAGACAACCAACTCTTTAAAGTACGTATTAGATTTCTTAAAAGATACTTCAGCTGTGCCATCACTAACAAAAGGGAAGACAGTCATATCGCTCTTTATTCATCCTCACCCTCTCTCTCTCTCCCTCTCAAACACAGCTCTAAAGTGATATAATGGACTTTTTTCCTTGCCCCTGTCGGCGGTGTGGATGTTGCAGATTATTCTAAATATTTAATCTTGTTGTTTGAAATGATCACATGGTTGAATCGAGGATGAAGAACATTTTCATACGGTGCAGCCCCCCGGGCCTCAGCTCTTGGATCACTAGTATACTTGTCACGCTTGTCATTTCAATGTTCCTGGAGGTTGCCTTATCTAAATGGCTAGGGGGAGAGGGGATGGAGGAGAATTTCACTGACCTCGGGACACATTTGAACAGCAACACATTTGGAGACAGAGCTTTTCATATGCGTTCTAAATACAAAGCCAACCCTATTTTATGGTTATCAGATTGCTATTGTGAAAGATGAAAAACACAAAATAGTGTCTGGGATACTTTCAGTGTATGAAAACAACAACACTCACTTCATTGTACGAGTTTTGTCAAATGGATATTAGACTGTACAAACCAGTCTAAAATGATACACAAGACACACTTACAGAGGCCAAGCTTGAAAATGTTTGGTTTCACTCACATGCACCGACGGTTTTCCTTTGCCAGTGATCTGGTCAGAGAAAGCAATCTGGAAATTTTCAAATGAAAGACTTTAAGAAAGTTGGCAAACGAAAGGTAAAATTCCACTAAAAACACCGAGTGAATGATATGCATTTGTTTTGGACAAACATTAATCCTACTGGTCCTCGCCAACCATGTGCAACAGGAAGAGAAGTATTAATTTCATCAAGCCAAACATCAATGGTACCATTTCAGCAGACTGAAACATGGAATATGTCTCTTTTCTCTTATCATATGGGCTGTCCATTTCCTTATGTTATTCATACACATTTACAGACTATCCAGTGCAAACAACCCTATGACGTACTTGTCCAGGGAGGGCGGTGTTGCAGGTCTGCTGCACATCCAGGTAGGAGTTAAACTGGTGTATGTTGCAAAGGCTGGAAAGAACCTGAAGGTGACAGGAAAGATAGATAACAAAGAGTGCTGGCCAAGCTGTGTGGAAAGTGTGGTCAGCTAAGCTATCAGTTACTCTACATTGGATGATGCTTCACTACACCAAGCACTGTTTTGCCAGAGAGACAATGAAAATAATAAAATAAGATTAAAATAAGAAGAATAGAATAAGATTGACCAATACAGACCGTTCTCTTCTATCTTGCTGAATGACGTCTTCTTTCTCTTTTTCTGTGAATGTGACTTGAGAGGAGCCTGGGAGACTCGGGCCTGGTGCCCTTCCTGGTGCCACATAGTGGTTTGGACCCATGACGCCTGGTTCATCATTCTCTGGTGTGTGCAGTCTGCTGCTGAGCTACTGTGGCCCCTTCAGGGCAGGCCACAAGAAGTGGATCTGTGACAAAATTGTCAGTAGCTGTGAATCCAGCTGCCACTGCACTTAGTTTGCTCAAAACCCGCCAAAGGCTCAACCTTGGTGAGACACCGGGGCTAGCACCAACACATCACACGCTCCCGGGACACTCTGTCATTGAAAGGTCCATTTCTACGCGTCACAATTAGTCCCCATGTACTGGGTTGGACAAGGACTTAGATGGAGTTTGGGGAACTTAAGACTGGATGCCCTTCCTGATGGGTTCAAACCCACATATAGAGAAATCATCTAAACACCAATGGTCTCATTGACCTATAGCCATTAAACTGACAACTGTCAACATAAACTTCCTGATGATACGTCAAAGCAAAACATTCTCTGCTGCTCTTTAACTGGTTATTTTCCTGTGGAAAGATGCTGCCCAGACTACTCATCTTGTACCAACACTCCCATTGAGACTCATTCGGCTATGGCTGGCAGGATGAACATGTGAATAATGCCAGCCCTGTTCCCCTTCACCCGATGAATAAGGTTTTGTGGTAAAGCATTAATGTCATCCGAGTCACACAGCTGGGGTTTGTTATCGAGAAATGTATGCTGTCAAGTCAGAGATCATTCTTAACGGCCTGGTGTCATTTGCATGATCTGTCTTGCATTGATATTTGTTTGTTAGGAGTGACGGATATCTTCGTACCACCAAGCACCAGAACTTACTTTTCACATCTCTATTTTGCTGTTCAGCCACGTCATGGTGGGCCACTACGATGCTGCAGCTTAGAAATCTGCAATCTCCATGTCGTATTAATGCACATAGAGATGGTAGGCTAGATGTACAGAAACAGCATGGCCAGTTATCCCCCACAGGTTTACACTCTGGGTTCAATTGGTACCAGCAACTATTTGACTAGAGCTAGCACATCCTTTGTCACCAACATAATCTATAAATATATTTTGTGTAACATTTAATCCTTTCTGTTTTGCCATTGCTTGATTTCCCATTGGAGCTACTTGTGAATTGCTTGTTTGCCTATTTTTGGAAGCAAAGTACATCTTTCAGATAAACAGAGATGTAGCTAGAGGCAGCATAGCTCAGGAGGTAGGGCAATAGTCTAGTGGTTGGAGATTGTTGGTTCGATTCCTGGCCCCTGCTGAAAGCATGCTGAGGTGTCCTTGAGCAAGACACTGAACCCCTAACATCTCCCCGAGGGTCGCATGGCGGCGTTGCTCACTATACCTACACAATATGATGGGTTAAACCAGAGAACAGATCCACCAGCATTTTTCATGTGGCAATAAACCAATTCTTCAAATAAATGGATGACGGTAATGAGAAAACAACATATCTAGAGGTGTAAATGCTGTTGTTTGGTGGGAGGTACTCTCTACAGACATTCTCCACTCCCTCGTGGTCAACAGCACCAGTAGGTTGGCTGAATGAGTTTACCTTGCTTCTCCTAACGAAGTGCTTTAGTGGTAGGCTGGGCGATATCTGTCGTCTGCTGCCTGTCCTGACTCGTCTAACGTTGTTCCTCGGCCATGTGTGCGAATCCTTCCCGGGATCATTAGGGCGTGCGGGTATTTGAAGTGTTCCCGTGCCAATGACTCTGGGACAAATTCCTGCACATTTGTCATGCTTGGAGGATAGAATAGATTTGATTCTGACACTGAAGGAGTCTGTCTTCATTTATCCATCAACACTACCACCACCC
>OMLC01037372.1:0-10724 GCA_900302585.1 Regalecus glesne
CACACACACACCGAGAGAGAGAGAGAGAGAGAGAGAGAGAGAGGGAGAGGGGAGAGAGAGATAGAGAGAGAGAGAGAGAGAGAGAGAGAGAGAGAGAGAGAGAGAGAGAGGAGAGAGAGAGAGAGAGAGGAGAGAGAGATAGATAGAGAGAGAGAGAGAGATATGTTTATGTCAAACACAATCCAAAGTAAACAGCTCAGTTGCTGTCTGTCAGTACACTGCAGTAACGCAGTAGTGCCATTTTCACCGTCCCATTTACAGCTGTTATGAAACTGCCTGTAAGAGTTGGTGTTAGAAAAGTGCAACATGTAATGAAGCTGCACCTAAAAGTTTCATGGTTCTAGGCTGACTGTTGCCTTTGCCGTCAGATTCCTTAACAGATTACAAGATGTGCTTGATGCCAGAAGGCTGTCCATCAGAAATGAATCCATAGTGACTTCTACTCTCAAAGTCTACCTATCATGCTAGTGCCTCTCAGCAACACACTTTAATAGCACCCCCTCCAACGGAAATGCTACACGGCTAGCAGTGGAAGAATATGTTAAGAATACGCAGCAACCAGGGGGAAACATGCATAAGGAGAAGGAAAACTGTACCAGCCCTACATCCTTGTTTATCTGCAGATGCCCAGAGAAGGTTATCAAATATCAACATTTTGCTCGAGGATACTTTCACCTTTACTGTATGGTGGCATGGAAACTGCACCAGAGCTCTTACAACACCCACATCTGTATGATAGAAGCAGGATGGTGGTAAGAAGGAAAAACAAAAACAGCAAACCCTTCCCTGCAGAGATATAAAATCCAACATGGTACATACGGGTAGTGATGGCGTGGTTTGTAAGACTTGCCACCTCTGGCCTGGGATCTTTTCTGGTGCACCTTCTTTTTGTTCTCTATTTCCACTCACTGTTAGTCTTGATGTCTACCTCAAGGTCCATCCATCCATCCATCCATAAACTACTTATATGAAGCACACAGAGGCAGCCATTGCAGCCAGGGACCCCAAGCTTCCCTTTCCCTGGCCACATCAAGCAGAGGCATTCCCAGGCCAGCGTAGAGATATAACCCCTCCACCTGGTAAGGAAGTAAAATCTAACCCACGTCAATGACTCTCTCCTGCTATGCCCTTAGCCTAGTTCATTTAGTTTAGTTTCACAGGGACAATGCACATTGTGCATAAAAATGGCTGTAAATGTTCCAGTTAAATCAAAAGGGATTATATTCCATTGTTGTCGCTGTAAAGCAGAATTTTAAAAAAACCAACAATTTACACATCCTGTACAAATGAGTAACAACACATTAAAGCTGAAATCAGAAACTTTTCTATATAAATAAATCACTATTTCACCTGGACCATGGAGTCAGCTTATTTAATGCTGATCGGTATCCCCACCAAAGTACATCTCCAGTCTCTGTACACTGCCGGAACTTTTTTGATTGGGTTGCACAAACACAGGTGCAGCAGACAAAACAGATACATTTAAGGAAACAAGATAGCAGGAGAAAGGATGGAGACTGTGATGTTGAAGTGGAGATTCTTCTGCCGGACAGGCTGTGGAACAGTGTTGAAACATATAGTTTGATGGCTTGCGTAACACGTTAGACTGCCTGCGTTAGGCTTGGCCTAAGGATGTGATTTTTACAAGCCTGGGGACAGTTATTGCAGAACAGATGGCACATGAGCAAGAATGGCTTCTATACTTTGTTTGTAGTCCAAGTCAATTAGTTCCAATAGGTACACACACACACACACACACACACACACAGACACACACACACACATACACACATGCACGCACACACACAGACACACACACACACACATAAAATGATATCGGAATCATTGTTCCATAGTCCTATACTGACTACTTGTCCAACGGAATAACCACATCATCATCATGTTTCGAATGGATAAAATCAAGACTTATTATTGGAGGAAAATATAATTTTGCAGTTCAAAACTACAAATGCAAAATATTGAAATGTTTGCCGATACCCCATGACGGCTCTTTTTTTTTCCGTTTCATTGCAATGCTGCCATACGTCTTAGTTCCCATTGATAGAAACTGAAGGCCATGGTAGCTCAGTGGTAGAGCACATGTCTAAGAAATGAAAGGAAATTGAGTGTATGAAAATGAGTTGATTTCAGACTAGAAAATAGTTTATACTGTAATTGTAACACTTGGTATAAAAGGTGAGGTTCTTGCGTAGTGCTTTTCTAGTCTAGCGACTGTTCAAAGCACTTTGCAATGAATGCCTCACATTTACCAAACCCCATGGCAGGATGTGAACCCACTAGGCCCAACTCGAAGGCACGTGCTCTACCGCTGAGCCACCGCAGCTCACCGCGTGTAGACACAGATGTCTTAAACCCATCGCTTCACCAACAACTGTCCTGATTTATTGCTAAACACTGGACTGTTTCCAAGTGTATGCATTCACTGGATGAGATGAGTGCAAATAACATCAGTGTAAAAGGAGAAAACATTTATGACGTTTATTTTGGCAAAACGATTTCCAAACATCTTTATCTTTGGATTTGTTCAACAACAGGCTGATCCCAGGCAGGTTCCCTTCAAATGTTGATTTTCCCACCTTTTCCACAAGTCAATAATAACAATAACAACAACAATGATGATAATAAAAATAACAATAATCTACTTTTATAGGGACAGTGCATATTAATGAACATTAAGAATTTAAATATGCCAGATTTAGCCACTAGGCTAATTTTCATCTGTTGTCTCAAGCGATTCGGGGTTCAGTGTCTTGCTCAAGGACACTTTGACATACTTTCTGAAGAAACCAGCTGTCAAACCACCAATCTTCCTACCACCAGATAACCGCCCTAACTCCTGAGTCACGCGACCCCTCAAAGCTGAGAAAGGTCCATTTTTACATGTCATCACTACTCCCCACTTTTGGGGTAGACTGGGACCTAGATGGAACACGGGAGATAAACGCTTGAGGCCTCTCCTGATGCCCTGCAGTGGGATCGAACTCACAATGCTTGGCTTTTCATTTCCTGAAATGAGTGCTCTACCTCTGATCTACTGTGGCCCACTTCCACATGTGAAACCTCTTTTTTTTGTAAACACAAAAGCCTACATTTGCTTGTAGGCTGTAGCACAGCCTATCTTTCCATCAATGCTCGTCATCAGCGGCGACACAATTAATGCATCGTCCCGTTGGCGAGATTCAGCAGGGGCACTTCTGACACATGTCTCAACAATGCCGAGACATGTTAAGTGAATATTGGCCAATACTAACAAAGGGGGGAGCACGGAAGCTCAGCAGTAGAGCACACTTATCAGGATACGGCAAGCCAGGCATCACAGGTCTGATCTCACTGCAGGGCATCAGGAAGAACATCTAGCCTTAATCCCCCACTCTCAATGAGGGGACTAATGGTGACACATAAACCGACTTTACCAGCACTCCCACTAAGTTAACCATGTAGTATTGTATAGCTCTAATTAAAACACAAACAACACTACACTTCATTTCAATTTACTTTCAATTCCACTCCACATTGTACCCTGCTAGGTGATTTATTAATGTAATTGAAATAATGATCTTAAATGATGCCACTAGAACATCAAAGGTTTCCTGTAACTGCTTCAAAAGAAAAAAAGACAAAAAGAAAACACAGCCAACTCTTGCCAGAGGCATGGTAGAAGCAACATACTGGCAAATGACAATCACTGCAAAGTCCATGATGAAGGTTATGTTCTGTTAAAGTTGCATAGCACCACATGTGACTATGTGGGAGCCTAAAATCCCACCTGGCAATTTTGATTCTGGGTTTTATTTGTGGGCTGAATAAGCAGATGTTACACAGCGAAATAATACCTCTTGCTTCCCGAAAACCGGCAAGTGGGTGGTCAGCTCCAGTGGGCTTTTTTCCCCCCTTTTCCGTATATCTTTGCCTACTCTTTGTATCATAAACCCACCACACACACACATACACACACACACGTTTTCTGTTTCCCACAAGGGTTTAAAGTCCACTAAAGACAATACCCATTAACCAAGTGGATTTTAGTATTCCATCAACAGGGTGATTGATAACAAAAACGCTACTTAAATGTTCTCACGCGGATTCAAACAGACGTTTCTGCTACATCTGCAATGCCCTGAAAAGAAATGGATCTAAGTTGTTGAGAAATTTCTGGATACACAAGGCAAGTTTTCCCAAGTGTCTTACTTGAGTTGTGTTGCCTTGGAATGTACCCAGGGATACACACCATCCATCATTTCTTGGTGATGATGAACCGAGTAAACCAGAGCACATTTTTTAGCAACATGATCAGATGTAGATTTGACATGACAAGGACAAATAAAGAGCTCTATCCTCACCATTCAGGGCAAAGATATGTTATTCAAGCTAAAAATAATGCAGCATTGTTTAAATTGTGTAAAGTTGATACCACCTCTACCTCATAACATGCCCAAAAATTATTTAGGTGAGGGCTTGTCTGTACGTGCATGTGTGTGTATGTGCATGTGTGTATGTGTGTGTGTATGGGGGGGCATACATATCTGTGAAGATGTGCATTAAGTGTTTGCATTCAGGTCCTACATGGGCTTCTCTGTGAATGCCATGATTTAGGTTAATTCCAGGCATAACTAATTTTCATTTAAAAAAGTGTCACAGATGAGGCAAAGTAAACTGCTTTGGTTTTCTTTAATATTTAGAAGCTTTTTGCTATTATAGAGTTTTGTATACAGTGTGTAACTGCGTAACCAAATGCGAATAGACGGCGGAAACTTGAAACATATACTTTGATCTAATGTGGGCCCTGTCAAACATGATATCCTCAACCCCACATCTTACCCCTAAATGCACATAGATTAGGCTCTTTCTCTCATTATTTCGCCTTTAACGCGTGCACGCACACGCACACGCACGCGCACACGCACGCGCGCACACACACAAGTAGTCAGCTTGTCAACCCAAAATGACCTAAGGTGTTTGTTTCCTTGCTTGTTTTGACTCACCATTAGGTTTCAGTTTATTTTAATCACAAGCCTTTAGGAACAAGACTGCATTAACTTAACCATGAACTACCAGTCTCGTTCCCATATTATCCCTAGCCTGCCCTTTCATTTCAGCTCCCAGCGCTTTTTACAATGCCCTTCAGCATAGTTGTAAATATGCTTGTTTGCAGTCAAGAAAGGCTATGATGTACAACCTGCGTGCAGAGTATCACTGAACTAATACACACACCAGTGGAATAAGGAACAGTTTCTCTCCTCAGGCCATGGTACTTCTTAATAATGAACATGCACACAAACACAAGTGCAACCTTACCATCAAATATCTGATTATCACCTGTGTAATATTGTCGTCTACTGATCATATATACACCATTATTGCTTTTAATACTGGATTGACTTCTATTCTTACCTCTAGCTATTGTATTCCTTATTCCATTACACCTATTGCTTTATATGTATGTGTATGTATTCACACGCACGCACACTTTATCATATATCATTATTTTACTTTATTTTATCTCTATCTCATGTTTCATTAACAGTCTCCCAGCCAAATAATTTCACACGTCTGTACTTGTCACAAGAGTGACAATGAACCTCTTGAATCTAATACATAGAAATGATGAAGCTATAAAAACCTTAATAAAAACCGATGATCTGTAGCTGGTACATCATCATAAGAAGAACCGCAGCCATTATTAATAAACACATATTTCTGAAAAAAACACGAGTTGATTTATTTACTGCTTTTGTCTTTGCGATGTTGCGGTGGTTCTCATGCCCAGTCTTTAGATACCTCCAGAACTATTGCTTTTCTATTCTTCCAGATAAAGAGGTGAATCAGTTCAACTGGAAGTTGATTTGGAAAGAAATAAAAAGTTCCAAATAAACTTCTGATCCAGTTGAACTGATTCACCTCTTTTCTGTGATATCCATACCTGGATTACTGAGCATGCATACAGACATTCTTCCAGATAGTTAATTACATTCACCTGTTGCTCCCACTGTACAACCTCAATGACTGGAGGCTATTGGCCACTCCTACAGGGATGAGGATGTTCACATCCTTGACAATGAGGAATCCTGGTTTGAATGGGGAGTCATAGAGGTCATCTGTGTTAAGCGGGAACCACCATCCTTGAAGGGGGGGGAGGGGTCGAGAGTACATCGGTCATCATCCTACAATGCTGTTATTGGAACTCACTCACTGTGTTATTGGAACTATTCCCCAATCCTCTGTGAAAAGTGCCCATTACCACTGAAACTCCAGTGAATCGCTAGCTTGCATATGAAACCATCATTGATTCTGGTTGCTATGCAACTGCATTGTTTATAAGGCTGGGGATACCTGCACTCAGTAAGACTGAAGATGTCTCCTGTATGAGTAATGAAACATTTATTTAAATTAACTGTATCCACATGAACTGATTCAACCTTTTTTTGTGTGATTTCCTTACATTGACTATTGAGCATACATAAAGACAGTCCCCGATTGAAGAAATAACGAACACAACAAGTGACCGTACTGTAATTACTTAAACAAACAAACTTAAAAAGCCCAGTGTCTTTATGCGTGCTCATCCATCATCAACTGTTGAGGAGTCATCCTGGAGCCCATCCCAGTGCTCATTGGATGACAGGTGGGGAAACACACAGAACAGGTTCCCGCTCCATCGCAGGAGTTGAGTACTTCAGGGTTCAGTGTCTTGCTCAATGACACCTCAACACCCTTTCAACAAAGACCAGGTGTCAAACCACTAGTCTTTTGATGACTAAATGACCAACCTGCCTTCTAAACGATGCCGTACCTCAATAATCCAGGTAAAAAAAAATCTCAAAAAAGTTCAAGTTTAATGTAATTACTCCAAAAAAATGGAAAACAGTCTGTAATGGTGATATGCAAGGACTGATTGAGAACCACTGACCCAGTGTACGTATACGTATTGAACTTCCATCAATTTGTTCAAATTCACTATAATGTTTACTGCTGTATCAAAGCAAACCACACAAAGTTTGTATATTTAGAAAAAAGTAGGTCAAAAAACTATGCTGTCCCTCCTAATACACACTGTCCATAATACCATGCTGTCCAGGCTTTATGATGTGGTCTAGGAAAAGTTGGTTGAAAAAAGTAGGTGAACCCTTCATTTCCATTTCTGATACACACCAAACATTAAATCAATCAACAAATGAATGAAACATCTTTTCTGTAAACCATCAATCACACAATTACTCAACCAACCAATCAATCGCACAACCAATAAGCTGGGGGATGATTCCATCCAGAAGACCAGACAATGCGCAGAGGAACATGGTCATCACAGTGCGGCCGCCTGTGTCACCATGTCCTTTCTTTGACTGCCATTCAAAGAGAATATACAGGACACTGAAAAATGGGTCATATCAGGTACAAGACAAGTAAAAACAGCACAAAATGATCATTTTACAATTTGATAATATGCCAGTAGACCAAATCAAGGCTTTAGCCAATTTACCAACTCAAAGAAACCCAACCCCGAAGCCAAGGTTGGCCTGGGTAAAGAGCGCTTTTAGAAGTGAATAAAGATGGCATGGTTTGTCCCTACCTACAAAATGAGAGGCAAAGTGGCTGAAAATGAATCGGGATATTACAACTGGAGATATTGACTATGAGAAGTCCAAAATGCTATAAGAAATCTGAAATCGGGCCAGGCCCTTGAAGAAAACGGTTACCCATTGGATTTTTCAAAAAAATTCAATGATATACTTGACTCTAGACTAATGAGTGTATTTCATAGTGCACTGAGAAAGGGCTTACTCCCTGCAAGTATGAGGTAATGATTTATCACAATAATTCACCAAAAAGGGGAAGATCTCCAGCAATAGACCCATTTCATTAGTAAATGTAGATGTCAAGATATGTGCCAAAATACTCTCAAATGGCTTGGACAACATAGTTCCAGCAATCATACATCCAGATCCAGTTGATTTTGTCAAATGGCAAACATCTACATACAACTTGAAAAGACTTCTACATATAATATGGGGGAAACCCAGATAACCATGACCCTGTTGTGGTCTTCTCACTGTGGGGTCAAATGGGGCAATATATTTTACACATTAAATAAATTTGGTTTCGTTTTTTTATAGCATGAGTTACGTTATTTATATGGAGCCTATAGTAAAAGTACTGTGTAATGGCCTCATATCCTCTCCATTTTCCGTTATAAAGCACTATAAAGTAGGGTTGCCCACTCTCTCTCTTCATTGTTGCCATTGTTTTAGATCAAGATACAAAACAACTCCAATTCTAAAGTAGAAAATCAAGTGCACAAACTATTCTTATATACAAATGAAGTATTACTAGACTTAAGCAACCCATAAACCAGTCTCTAAAACTGGCTCTCTGATTGATAGTTACTTCCACATAAATGGTCTTCCACGTATCTGGCTCAAAAATAACTGGACCAGATTGGAAGTGAAGCCCATATATGTTTATAAAATTCAGCCAAATCTCTTGGCCATAGATGACCATTCAGATGGTTCCCCTTAGGTACGGTATACCAGGGTATTGAACTTATGGGCAACATCGGGAAAATGATGCAAGTTAATCTTCTACCTATCAATCTGAAATTCAAAGCTTACTACATGTCAAACTTTGTAACTGTGTGTTTTTAAAACTGCTATATAAATAAACTTTTACTTTACTTACTTAAAAATGATGGTGCCTCAGTTTTCTATAAACTTGTAAGAGATGGATAAGCACCTAAACTTAGTGGTCTTAAATTGACTTGGCAGAGAAATATTGGGGAAAATATTGCACAACAACAGTGGAAATGAGTTCAATCAAATTGGCACATCTCCACATGAGGAGTACAGATGGAATTCACCAACTATGAAATCCTCAGTCGGTGTAACTGGACCGCAAACAGAATGGCTAAACTTAAAATAAGGAATGAGTTTATGCTGGTGCTGGGATAATGAAGTTGAAACATTGGCACACATACTAGCCGACTCGAACATGGTTAAGAATCTATGGGGGAAAATACAATTTAAAAATAAACTTCAGCAAGGTGAGAAACAGCAGTGAAATTGTCAAACACACTTAAAAGCTTTTTTTCATCCTGCACTCCTCAAAGTATGAACATATGAACGGTGTGAAATGTTTATACCCATGTGTGGGTCGAAACCAAGGAGCGACCTAAGCATCTGACTGGCAGCAGCCAATCAGCGCCAATTACCTCTCTCACATTGTTGAGGATTTCTTAGGAGGGTGTCTGGTGTCTCCCTTAGAGATAGGGTGAGAAGCTCAGACATACGTGAGGGACTCGGAGTAGAGCCACTGGTCCTACAAATAGAAAGGAGCCAGTTGAGGTGGTTCGGGCATCTAGTAAGGATGCCACCTGATCGCCTCCCAAAAGGTTTTTCAGGCACATCCGGCTGGGAGAAGGCCACGGGGTAGACCGAGGACCAGATGGAATGATTATATCTCCACACTGGCCTGGGAACACCTTGAGATCCCCCAATCAGAGCTAGTGGATGTTGCAAGGGAAAGGAAAACTATGAGTTCCCGGCTGAAATCTGCTACCTCCGCGACCCGACACCGGATAAGCGGTTGACGATGGATGGATGGATGGACATTGTTGAAGAGTCCAACTGAAAAGACAAACTCCTTTCGCCTGCACAGAACCGGGTTTCTGGTTCTAATATAGTCAGACTCAGAAACTCCTAAATGAAAAGATGACCTAGCCTGAGCAATTATTCAAAAATGCTCGTCACTGTTCGTTTTAGCACACTCTGGGTTTTCCAACAAGTGTTGGCCTATAGCCAAGTCACAATCCATTTGGGTGTTTATGATACTGCCCCCCCTGTAGGCTCGGGGCTGCTATTCTCTTGTTGGGTCTGTTTTTGTCTGATATTCACGGGAACGATCTTTTTTTATCCTATCCACTGATCTTTGGGTTGTGGATCTAACAAAGCGAGCATCGCAGCAACACAAAAATGCACAAACAGCTAGACTTTTTGGACTGGTAGGAACGCAATCCTTTTAATCAGAGGGGAGGATTCTCTTGGTTGCATAGGCCAGACAGGGAATAACTGCAAACTTATAGTTAGTAATGGCCTTTTTAATTTGGTTCACAATTCATAAAGGAGGCTGAGCCTTTGTACAGACAGTCATTTTAGACAAACAGTGTACTTCTCAGGAGAAAGTTTGTCAGCCAAAAAGATTTGTGATTTTCTTCTTACAACATGCATAAAGAACGTACATCCCTTATAAATCAAGATCTGCTTTATATTTACAAGCTTGGATCCCAGCTTAGTTTGGGAGAAAGTCATGAGAGCCCTGTGGACTACAGTTTCAATGACGGCCACTTTCATGGATATAGGACTGAAGGAATTCTCATGAATATTTGGCTGGTAAATGTGGATTTCCTATAAACACAGGTAAGAAATTCAGTGATATCTTTTCCACCAAAACATCAAGACACTCAAGAAGTTGTTTTGCTCCCTTTCAAATGGGAAATTAAGAGTCACATGTAAAGGATTAAGTTTTTCATACAAGATTTCAGACTCTAGCTCCAAATGGAAAATAGCAAAAGTTATATCAACATATCAAAAATAGACACCTGGTTTTTCCTTAAGTCCCTCCTTTGTTTCAACCTACACATGGGTATAATCATTTCACACTGTTCGGAGACTATTCCAACATTGATAGTCTGAGGAGTGTACGATGAAATTAAA
>OMLC01037377.1:0-10141 GCA_900302585.1 Regalecus glesne
TCCCTGGGGAATCGAACCTCTCCCTGCACGGTGTCCATCTCAGGGTGGATGGAGATTCCACAGTTGTATCCCATCCTGTGGGCCTCCGTCATGCGCTCCTCCAACGTCTTATTCACATTCTTCTTGGTCACATGGAGGATGCCCAGGTTAGGGAAGCTATAGGAAAACACATATAGTCAGTCAATCTTCACTGCTCTCCCTCTGAAAGACTGTGATGACCCAAGATGTAAAGTTCTCATCAAATATGTTGATCATGATAACTCATCTTGGTTTTAGGTTTATTTCACTTCTGGAACCATGTGGTGACGAAATAGAACTTGGAAATACTGTTCCCTGTGAGACATGTCTAACTGGTGCACTTGCCCCAACCAAGACAGAACAACTTCCAATCTTCTGGAGGAAATTTTCCCGGTAAAATAAACGGCAACTTTTCAGTCCCTCACATTTTTCACGGAAAGACAGAAAGACATGAAAGAAAGACAGAGAGAGAGATGAAAAGTAAAACAGGACAAAAGATTTAAAGAATAAATGAAAGGAAGAATGACAGAACAAAAGGAAAGAAGAAAGTGAGAATGGAAGAAAGAGTAAAAGATGAGGACAGACTATCCATCTTGCTGACCTGATAGAAGAGTCTTTCGGCTGCAGGTCGGCCACACATATACCCTTGTCACACTGTTTCCCCACTAGGCTGTGGGCGTGGAGGTAAGTGGGGTTGGAGTTAGCAGTCACCAGCTGCACCACCACTCGTGCAGGGCCCTGGTAGTTACAAATCTGCACAAAGACAAAACACAGCACATTGAGACATTCAGCCTTTGCATAAGTTAGCAAGTCCGTCAGTTAAGGCTCCCACGCACACTATGTGACTCTGGCCATGTGAGCACCATCTCAAGACAAGCCTTTCAAGTCATGAACCAAGTTGGATGGTTCAGAGCAACAGGGTTAATGACAATGAAGACAAAGAGCTACGGCGCCACCCTGGTGAGGAACACGTTAAAAGACTACATGTCAGCGAT
Organism: Regalecus glesne; assembly: GCA_900302585.1. NCBI lineage: Eukaryota > Metazoa > Chordata > Actinopteri > Lampriformes > Regalecidae > Regalecus > Regalecus glesne. Next base: position 1,014 of record OMLC01037377.1, read on the forward strand.
TATGACTGACTGATCATAAACTTTATTTTCAACGCAAGGATTTCTCTCTCTCTCTCTCTCTACCAACCCATCCTATTGTATAGGCGCAGTGAGCGCAGCCACAATGTGATGCACATGGAGCAGTTACAGATTCAGTGTCTTGCCCCAAGGACACCGTGACAAACGTTCTGCAAGGGTCAGGGATCAAACCACCGATCCTCGATGACAAGAGAACCACCCTACCTCCTGAGCTATGCTGCCCTCTCCCCTACTGTACAACTGATGGTGACTGTGGAACAAGTGAGAGTGAGGGAACCAGCAACTGAGAGTGATAGTGAGAGAATGAACGAGTGACTTGGGAGTTTCATTGTCACTAACCAATGTGGTTAGACAGACACTTTCTCTTGGTACAAGACTCTCACATTCTCTCACACAAAGACACCACCCAAAACTGCAATTTGAGGCAGAATGCAGCTTATCCTCTGCCGTAGAGGTGTCTCTCTGTCTGTGTGTGTGTGTGTGTGTTTATAAGGGTTGCTGCTCAATGCTCAATGGCATTCATTCTTTCTACATTAGCATCTACCCCTCTCTGCAAAGGTGAAAGTAGAGGGGGTGGTGTTACTCAGAACTATTGAAAAAAAAGAATATTATCTAATGTCTTACTATAGCAGGGGTGGCACATCTCAGGAGGTAGGATGGTTTACTAGAAATTGGAAGACTGTTGGTTCGATCCCTAGTTCCAGCTGAAAACATGCCAAAGTGTCCTTGAGCAAGACACTGAACCCCTAACTGCTCAAGCCCTGCAACGGAATGGTGACCAATTCAGGTTGTTTCCCCAATTTTCACCCAATTAACATTCGGATAGGCTTCAGCGTGGCTCTGTGACCCGACTTCAGATAAGTGGTTGACAATGGGTGGATGGATGGATGTCAATGAGTGATGTCTTCAGATTAAACTTTAACATTACATACCTGGGCTGTCATTTTCAACTATTCAACTAGATTAATGTTAAGAATGATGGTTAAAGTCAAGGTTCAGATTAGGGTTAGCCCAAGGACACCATATGAAATGCTGATCTGAGAACATCACCCGCTTGCTGAAATCAGGACACGCATCTACCTGTTACTGGTTCCTCTTCCTGGTTAGCTCAGCCCACAGAGCACTAAGCAAAGAGTTCCTGGAAATAGCACATGTGGGTTCCTGCCCTGGAGCAAATAACCTGTGTAACTTAGTTAAAATGTGTGTTCTAACCTTTAAAGAGGCAGTTGGGTGGGGGAACTTCAAGCAGTTCAAAAGAAACATGACAATTAACAGAAAACTGAGGTTGAATCATGCAGTGCCTGGTGACTAACCATGGCTGTACTGGGCAGATCCCAGTCACCAATAATCGAAGACCGTGGTTATACTGGGAAGCTCTGAGGTGTGAATATGAAAAAGGACAGGGTTGATAAAGAGCCTGTGCCTGCCCTGGGGTTAAAATAATGTTTGAAGGGTGCCCTGAAGGCCCATCTGGTAAACCGTGTACAACATAAAGCGTTGGCATTGGGTTTGAATCCAACCCAGGCCCTTTGCTGCATGTCATCCCCTTTTCTCTCCCCTGCCTTTCCCGTCTCTCTCTCAGCTATCTTATCAAATAGAGGCAGGGAATAGCAAAAATAATCATTTAAAAAGATAAAGTTAAAGATATTTGTAGACCTGGGTCAGTGCTAAGCTCCGCCCATATCTTGGCTGTGATGTGCTCTTATTCTGTCTGTCACTGAGATCAAGCTCAACAAGTTTCCTGCTACTGATGAAATTCTACTTCCTAGTAATTACATGTTCACTCCCGCACTGAGGAAATTCCCAACATGAAACATCGACCGGTGTGCAAGAGAGAGATAGCCAAAGACAGTCAGCCAGACAAAGAGAGAGAAAGAGAGAGACACAGATGGACAGACAGACAGACAGACAGAAAGAGAGAGAGAGAGATGGACGGACAAATAGACAGAGAAAGACAGAGAAAAGGGTTGGGAAAAAAAGTATGTGTGTGGTTTCTCAGGTGCAGTAAAAATGGGCACTTACATGCAACAGATAGCAGCATCAAAGTTCAGAAACGCTACATCCTGACAACAGAGAACAAATATTTCTATGGGCCTATGATGATCATGGATGCTAGGGAAGTGAAAGTGTTGGGATTTCAGAGGGGAAAATATTGGATGGAGACGAAGTGGAAAAAAAAATCCCAAATATCACCAAAAGGGTTTTACGCTCGCTTGAGTTGGACGTTATCTGATGAAGGGCTCATGCAATAAATGGCCGTTGGAAATGCATTTGCCAAATCAGAAATGAAATGCGAATAGAATTAGATCACATGATCAGCTGCCTTCCCATCTTAACTGGTCCACCATTGCCATGGATGCTGGAATTATGAACATGTGACACAGGACACATCAGACTACGTTCAGTTTTACTCTCCTAAATAGATCAGATGGAAATGAAACTAATTTGCCTTTCATTTTTAGAAACTTTAGAAAAGTTAGCTTGAAATTTGCTTGACAACTGAATGGAAAAATATCTAGAAAGAGAATGATCACAGATGATAGAGGAGAGTATTGTTGTGGGTGACTGTCCTCCAATTCCTGATTACAACATTAAGCTGCCAATCCAGCTGTAAAAGGCCGCGTCAGCTTTTTCCATGCAATGACAAATCTCACCTCAGAGCAAACCACAATTCCCCATTGGAAGGAAAAAACAACAACCTTTACAGTACAAGTCAAGTCCCAGGTAAAGCTCTCTTCACCTTGCATGCAGCTGGGATGGACAGCGTGGGAGATCCCCAGATTGCAGCATGAACACGATATGACATGCACAAGACATGTCTATGTGTGTCATAACTGAGAGAGAATGAATGAGAGAGACATAGAGAGAAAGAGAGAGAGAGAAGAGAAAGAGAGAGAGAGAAGGGGACATGAAGATACAATGAACAGACCACCTACATGTCTAGTGGGGTTTCTATCAAGCCAGTTCATGTGAAATTAGGATTTTTGAATGGGAGAAGACTGAATGGAAACACTGAATTTCAGAAAAAAAGAAAGCAAATCCCACAAACAGTTTTAATGCTCTCTCAAGGGATTCTTTGCTCTTGCCAAACAAGAGTTTGCTCACTAAATGGCCAATAGAAACACCTTCCCAGAAAAAAAGAAATGTAAATATAATTTAGTTATATATTCAGCTATTTCTTCATCTCAACTGGTCCATCTTTGTCATGGGTGTTGAAGTATGGACATGGGACATATCAAACAATGTTCATGATGTTATTTGCCAAAGATATGAAAATAATTTGCATTTTACCACTGAGTTTGAAATATTTCACATTAAATTGCTTGAAAACTGAATGGAAACATGTCCATTATTATGAAAGAGAGTGAGTGAGAGAAAGAGAGAGAGAGGAGGGAAGAAACAAATGTGGAGACGCAGAGAAGATGGACAGAAAGGGAGCGAGCATGGGTTCTGTAGAGTGGGTTCTTTTGATCAATTTTGACTGAAACATCGAGGGGGGTGAAAAGAAAAACGCAGTTGAGATCTGCTTGCTGTTTGTCAATCCAGACGTTACCAGACAGACACGATCCAAGGAACTTGGCTGGAATCTGGGGAATTCCCGCTTCCGCTGAGGCTGTTGCAACATGCGTGTGATCCAACTTCCAACCAAAACATTCACCAGGATATCTAAACCTCTTTAATGCCCATCTCCCTCTCTCCCTCACCAGTTGGAAAAATGAGACAACAGATAGCCAGACAGGAGACTGACAGACAGAAAGAAGGTTAAAAAGGACAGATGGTAAGTGTTGAAATGACATCCTAGGAAGAGGCTCAAGCCTCGTTGTGTACCCATGCACACAGCATACTGGCTGAGGGACTGTAGTTTTTCCATGAACTTACATACAAAATATTGATGGCAAACACTGATGTAATGAGATGATATGTCAAACTGGACAGAAGCATCTCAACATGGCTTGTCTAGTTCCAGCAGAGCTCATCCAGGAGGTGTTACCTTGACAGTGGGGTAGCTTTTCCTGTTCTTCTCACTGGAGGCACCAGGTAAGCCACCATGAGATGGGCCTTCGCAGCCATACCGGAACCGGAATCCCCTCTGGAGCAAAGACAGAAACAGACCATAATGTCCCACCACACAACAGCCCAATGGGAAGAGATCAATACGGCTATAGTGAGGAGAGTCTGCCTGTCAGAACTAAAAGTGAAGGGCAACATCTTCTGTCTGAAAATGTCACTTGTATGAGTGATGAAACGTTTCTCAATTAAACTTTATTTCCAGATGAAATGATTCACCGTTTCCGTGATTCCCTTACCTGGAATATTGAGCATGTGTTAAGACACCATCTACTATGTCAGTCTGTTAGAGGTACTGTTGTCTGTGTACCATGTGTGTGATTCTGTTACGGAAAATTATTCTGATTACTCTGTAAGTGAGAGAATCCAGTACCAGTTTGCAGATTGTAGTATAGAGGAAATTAAGCAACAGGTCTGAACAGGTTGGTTTTAGTCTGGTCTGTTTAGATGTTCCTGGTTTTCAGGAATCTCTGTCAGCAGCTAACAATTACCTGTTTAGGCTGCTCACTGATCTGCAGGTATGCCCCATCAGCTGCAATGAAAGAGAGTACAGCTTTTAGAAAGGTCAATCAAACCAGAACAGAGAGGCAGACGGTTAAAGGAAGATGACTGACACACGCGTCTTTTTGGTCATCACGATGATCACACAGCGAGGGGGGGCAGGTGAGATACTTCCCTTGTCTTAGCATGTGTAATTTTAATTTAAAATTACATCCGTACCCTCACCCTGCAAGACACTGGTCCAGAACACATCTGTTGAGAATTGAGTGAGCATTGCAGAAATGTGCTGGACTAGCAGATTAGCACCCATGCTAGTCATGCCATGCACATATGAACACAGCTTCATGCATGCTAATGTTCACCTGCCTTCCTCTGATTCATATAATTATGGGATGAATACTTGGGGGGGTGGACCTTTGGGCTGTTGGTCCCACTAAGTAAACAGTTTTGGGGGGACACTTTTGACTCTGAAAACTCAAAATGGGCATGCATCAATATTTTTTACTTTCAACTAAATGATGAATCAACTAATCAATGAAATAAAAGACTGATTAATCGATTATGAAAACAACTGTTAATTGCTTGTCATGGCACATCAGACAACTGCAAGCAAAGGGAACTTTGTGGGCTGGCTTTGCCAGGGTGGGTGGTAGAAAAGCAACAGAGAAAGACAGAATGGCCCTGCACGAAAGAGAAGTGAACTGGAGAGATACCAAAAGGAAGCCTCTTTATTTGGTCTCTGCATTCTTAAAAGGAAATGTTTCCTCTGCACTTAACAAATCCTATTGTGTAGGAGCAGTTAGCAGATGAAGCATCAACGTCAACAACAACAAAAACAAAGACAACGATGATAATTTGTTCCCTTATCAGTGCCACAAGGAGAAATTTGCAATTCTCTGCATTTGACCCATCCTATTGTACAAGAGCAGTGAGCAGCCACCACGTGGGCCTCATGAAGAGCAATTAGGGCTTCAGCGTCTTGCTCAAGGATACCTATCCATGCTTTCTGTAGGACTCTGCTGCTCTCCCTGAGGTTTCTTCCTATTTTTATCCCAGTTAAAGGGGTTTCTAAGGGAATTGTTCCTTGAATTGATATGATGCAAGGGTCTAAGGACTGGATGTTGTGTTAATGTAAAGTCCACTGAGGCAAATTGTCAATATGTGATAATGGGCTATGCAAGTAAAATTGAATTGACTGAGGATCAGACTTACAACCTTCCAATCGCCAGAGAACTGCTCTCCCCACTGAGCAGTGCTGCCCTATTTGTAAGAATTTAGCAACAACTAGAAGGGTTGTTCTAAGCTCATTTTATGTAGTGTGGTGTAAGGTCTGACTCAGTTAACGCTTGTGTGATGACTAGACTTGATAAACACTCGCACAAATATGGTGCAACTGGGTCCAGCTTGTCCCACCCCAGTCATCTGGAGGACGGGCGACCTATCACTGACTGTCGCCGGTGAGACTTATGGTATCAACACTGTTGAAACTGGCCTGTGTTTGCATTTCTGTGTGTACGCTTGTACCAGTAAGCATGTCGCCTGCTGTGGCATCCTGTTAATGTACCTGAGCAGGCCTCTTCCTGTCTGCATGCAAAACCTGGTCCCTCCCACTTCCTCCGACATCAGTCCGGCAGCTTCACTACATGACCAAGCTGCCGAAGCTTCTCGAGCTGCTCACTCACACATCTGTCAGTCAGCCTCACCACCAGAGGAGCAGTTACGGGTTCCCAGCTAGAGATGGCGCAACCTACCTTCACTTGGTGAAGTTAGGTTTACTAGCCCTGATCTGGAGGTGCTCTCGCAGTCCTCTGCTAAAATGCACCAGGACAAAATAACTTTGCTGTGGATCTAAGTCTGTTCAGGCCACCCACGCTCTATCTACGCGGCAGCTTTTTGTGTGGTTTAACCCTACAAAGACTTAAGACGAGGGTTTAGATTTCGCAGACACAAATCACACCCTGATATCATTCTAGACGGGAGATGCCAGACTTCTGTGTGAACAACACATTGGGTAGACAGAACCCCATTAAATCTGTTACATCTTTTCCCGGTTGAGTTTTGTAGTTTTTATTCACATTTTCAATACAGATTTTTGTCTTATTACCCTGTTTACTGTAATGAGAGGTTTGTTTTACATGTCACTATTAGTCCCCATGTTGTAGGGCTGGATATGGACTTAGATGGAGCTTGAGGGATTAAGGCCAGATGCCCTTTCTGATGCTCCATGGTGGGACAGCATCCTGCACACCCCATGGTGTCTTGGGAATCTCTGTATCCATCAGCCGCCACACCAAAGCATAATGGGAAACAGAGTCCTCTGTCCACCTCAGAGGTGAAGACCAATGTCCAGGAAAAGAAAAGACACTTCGGTCTTTGAAACTATAAGCTTTCCTGGGAATGTGCAGTTCTCTACACAGAAAGCAGACTTCATTCCCTGAAGAGAAACTGCCTGTCAATCAACACCTACCCCCCCACACACACACACAGGAGCTGAATGTGATCTACTAAAGCAGCTGTTGCTGCCAGGCCTTACTTCCAAGCCACTTCATCTAGTCATCATATTCCTACAACGAAATGTGTCCTCTGCATTCAACCCATCGAATTGCATAGGAGCATTGGGCAGCACCAGCACCCGGGATTAGTGCAGGGCAAAGACAGACAGGCAGAGAGACAGACAAGCAGATCAACAGAAAAAGGGTTAAAGAGACAGTCACAGAGGCAGAGAGAAACAAAAGGACAGGAAAAGAGATGGACAGAGTGTGACAGGTATACAGGTATGGATCAATGGAGCCAGGACTCTACAATTCTCTGAAAGACAGGGACTTGTAGAGTCAGATGCTTGCTATCGCAAGGCCTCAGCACCTAACCAGGAAGTACACGTAGAGCCAAAAAAAACTTAGAAAGGCTCAGTATCTGAACTGAATGACAGTGTAACTGGTGAAGACCTATGAAAAGGAACCCAAAAAGCACCACCATTACAGAGTACAGAGCAACACTGACCTTTGACCTCCTTAATGCTGGCTACTGGGTATGTTATTGATCCAGGAATGGAGACACTGGGTGTGAGCATTAACAAAAGACAAATATACACTTGTCCTGACACCTCAAACTGTCCTGCTGTCCTGAACACATGCAATCTCTCTGATTTAAAAGTGACATTTTTGATTCCCCGGCAACCCTTGCAGCACTGGTAGGGAAGTGAGAGAGCTGAGCTGCTGCCTGTCTGAATCCTGAATTAACAAAGTGGTGTCTCAATGCTGACATGAAGAAACTCTCTCAAAGGGGAGGTGATACATTTGCCTTAGAGTTGCAGATCGCAAGAGAAAGTGTAGTTTGGCATAGCAGGAAACTAGTTTTTCTTTCTAGAAACCACACTAGCAGGTACAAGTCAAGAAATACAAGAGTGACTTTCACAATCCTACAAGCTGACTACCAAGTGGAATGAATCTCCAAATAATGACTGTGTTGCTGGTATGACTAATGTCAACGACAGGCCATTCTAGCAGAGAATGGCTGTGTGGCAAATATCTTGTATACGCTGTACCGTGCATGGTAGGTATACTGGTACGCTCTGTCATGTCCATCTACCTCGTGCATGTATATTTAGGTGACCTGACATTTATTTCAACATCTCTGATTCATTTTCATGGAGCTTCATCACCTCTCATTTTCACCTGTGTGTAGTTATTCCATGTGTATATATCTGGAAATTGATGTGTTGTGTTTTCATTCTATGTGAAGTACCCGAGAACCATGAAATTGAAGTCAGATTCTGTATATGTGAAGACCTACACGTCTAAGAAACTGGTTCCGATTCTGAGTGTTCAGGCCCGATGTGGTTACAAACAGCAGTGAGTAACTTAATCACCTCAGCTGCAATGTGGAACGCACTGCTGCCAGACTTGATCATATCTGAGGTTTGAGATGTCATTATCTTCAATTAGATAATCAAATGGTTCAGATTCAGGCAGTGTCCCATAGTTCCATGGTGCACCCCTGGGACCAAGACAGCATTTACTCTCATAGATATGCAGTCCTATTGCATAACGCATTGTTATTAGTAGAGCCAACTACACTATCATCAGATGTTACACAAATTAAATAGTTGTGCATGACTGACTGTCATACCCAGAATACCCCTGATGTAACATGGAGAAACAGAGGAGAGCTCAAAGAGGGCAAGATGCCCGTCTTTAGTCAGCATCCATTTCCTTTATGAACTAAGGGCAAGATGACATGAATGGGGTATCAGTGAAATGGATGATCCCTGTCCCTACACCATATGTAGGAGCTTGAAGCACAGCTCATGATAGGGGTAAGACTTTAAGGAGCAGCGATGTCTTACCTGTGCGCAGGCCGGTGGTCTGGGACATCGGAAAAGTTGGACATTGCCATAGTTGCTCGAGTGCTATATTTCCAAACAGCTGCAAGACAAAGACATTCACAGACTTAAGTTGGGACTCTTAATTTACTGGTAGCATCAAGTATGTTCAAGCATGGAACACTTCTAATTGTATCACTTTTACATGAGGGACATATAC